>JAAXYW010003560.1:0-11319 GCA_036851895.1 Orthonychiurus folsomi | reverse complement strand
TAGAATATTAGATACTACACGGGACGGGGGGGGGGGGGGTGTCCTACTAAAAGTGATATGGAATGACTACTACGTGCAAGTACCTCAAACTCAACCACGTTCAATTTCATTCATGACAAACCTGGAACCCCAGCCACCTAACATGTTGAGGACATGCAAAAGTATCTTTATTTATCAAATTGGCACACGTAGATGTGACCTTTTATATTTGCAATTTTCAAACAATCGCATCGCAATCAGTAGTATTCCAAAATTTTGGCTTGAGGACAACAGTCTTTGGCATGTGTGTAAAAGCTATACTTATGGCATTAGCATGGATTCCCGAATCAGATGATCAAGTGACCTCAATAACTTGAGGTAAATGTTTAAGGTATTTGGATTGGAATAAGAAGCTCTGTAGGAAACGATTCACATGATGGAGCACACTACTTATACTTGTGTTTTAACAGAAGGATATAATTTAAAATATGCTATCGGTTTAATACATAAATACGCAGTTTGCAGTTAAGCACTCGCACAAAACAGAATATAGACTGACTACAGGCACTTCTTATTTTTCCCTGCATTATGTGTGTAATTAGTGATTAAGATTAACTGATGTTTTATCCGATATTGGAGCCATCTTTTAGTTAAGTTAATCAAAGTTCAGTTCAAATGAATGTACACTGTTTTCTGATTTCGGAATATATCTACTCCACGGAAAGGTTTAGCTTACCTAACCTTCAAATGCCGGCACAAATGCTCTTAATTCAAATAGCAATTGATTTGTCTCTTGGTTAACAATTAAATGGTAAATCATTTAATTACGCTGAACATCCGTAACATATGTAACATCCCATTCGACTCCCTCCCCAAAAAGTACAAGACTTGCACCGGCCACAACGGAAGGTTGATGTCGGAGGAGTGCCTTTCTCCATTGTCCTTTTGCTCTGTTCCCACTACAAAACTCCACCTCCTACACTCAACCCTTGAAACTCGATTCAACAACTGTACTTCTACAAAGTACCCGAAAAAACTTGGATCCATATACATACACTGGATAGTAGTGAGCTTTATAAGAGCAAATTGTTAGTAGTAGGTACGAAATACAGACGTGCGAGGAAGGCATGCCTGGCTTTGACTTGACAGAGATTCGTTTTGCTTTTTCTTCATTCTCCAATCTTCTCCGTGCTCAAAAGCCACAATGGAACTGAACCCACTATCAATCCCACTCAGCCAACTAGTTTTCTTTTCTTCGATCATGTTCTGTTAAATGGCAAATTCATACATGGCGGGATATTATTTTGGAACCACCTTTAACTCTTATATATTTAAAATATGCTATATCTATTTATTTTTCCATTTTAAATAGATAACCAAATGCAGGTTAAAAAGCAATTTGGAATTTGGTTGACGCGGAAAGAACCCTTCATCAAATAGATAAAATGAGGAACGAGTATAGTGCGAGATGATTGGGTTTTAGTGCTAATCCATTGAATTGAATATAATGAAGTCCTTCACAACAAGATAATATTTTATTTTATTGCATAGTATTCATAGTTTGAATTTTGACAAGGACAAATCTATTTTAATTTGTGGAATTGTTAAATTTCATCTATCAATTAACAGTGTGGTGTAGTAAATTTAACTAAAGAAGTATAGTCAATCAATATAGTGAACATAAATGAGGAAGACGATTGAATGGGGTGGGAGAGCAGTGGTGAGGGTTCCATTGTGGCAGGAATCCTCATGCAATGCATGCGTGGTGGTTGGTTGCTCTGCTCGCATTCCACTCCAGTCCTCCGTCGTCCTCCGTCGTGACCCTTGTACAACAGCAATCCTACTGCGATGACATTCAGTGTGGACTAAACCCTGCCTGTCAGGTCATGCCCAACCATGCCCACAAGTGACCTCTTGGAACAGTTGCAGGGAAGAGGAACTGTGACAGTTCAGAGTGCCTCCATCCAAATAAACCAAGGCCCATCGTCTTCAAATCTATTCTTCCTCTCATTTAGAGCTGCACCTAAGACCAAGAAGAAGACGACCTGTGACCTCTTCCCAAGCATCAAATACAGTAACCAATAGTAGGTATGTGAGCAATTTAAATTAAATATAATTTGTTGTGTTTGGTTGTGACTATAAGAAGTCAAAGCTAGAGAGACGATTCTGAATTTCAGCGCTGCTCGAAGTAGCTTTGAAATGGTTTAAGCTCATTCATTTAAGTAATTGTTTATCAGTTTTGTTGGATTTCATTCATGAACTCAAATAGTAGAGGTGATTTGTTCTTAGATTCATGTTATGGAGAGGGTACGGCATTTCACGACAACATTTATTTAGAAAAGAGTGGCATCAGTTGAGAGGCTTGTTGCTCTTTGTTTGCCTCTACCCTATCTGAGGGCCGTTTTATTGCTTTCTTTCAGATAATTTATCGTTGAGTTGAACGTAGTTTGGCTCTGTGTTATCACAGTCTAGTCGGCTTGCTAAGTCACTGAATTCCAATTTCAAAATTTTCAAGTTATGTTTTCTTGGCCGTTTTTCGTCTGTTTTTCAATTCACGGATTTCTCGTCCAAATGAAAATCTCTAGACATTTTGAATTATAAGCACCTGCGTCCGTATGGATTTGTCTAGATTCAATTCGTATGCCGTACTCGGTTAATGGTCCTGCTCGTATTCGTAATTAAC
Organism: Orthonychiurus folsomi; assembly: GCA_036851895.1. Lineage (NCBI taxonomy): Eukaryota > Metazoa > Arthropoda > Collembola > Poduromorpha > Onychiuridae > Orthonychiurus > Orthonychiurus folsomi. Next base: position 8,657 of record JAAXYW010003560.1, on the reverse strand, counting down.
TTTTAAGACTTCGTTTGTTGTTTCCCCATGAGTCTCAGTTTGAATTGAATTCCTCAGGGTGCGGTGAAGATGTGGATATATAATCTATCTAATCTGAACTGAACTAGGGACTAGTGAGCCACATGGAATATGAGCAATCTATTATGTATTTGTCTGGGATTGCGATTAGGATGCTAAGGTCACAAAATCGCAATCATGTTCATGATCCGCCATTTCTACTATGAAATTCAAAACCATGGTGCCACGCAGGCAGTGCAAGGAATAAAAAATTGCACATATCATTAACTGGAAATCATCGTACACAAAATAGGATCGGTTCTATACTCCAACTAAAAATCTTGCCTTGCCTTTGCGTTGTTGACTCCAAATGACATTTTGAAACCAGAGTATCTCCTGGATTGAATATTAAGAGCTATACCTTGATAGCTTTACGTGAAGATTTTGCAAATTGGAACGCTAGCTAATGTTGTGTATTGTAACCCACGATTTTTAACAGAGTATTGGAGTATTCTTATGGGAAATGAGGGAAGCATTTCCATTTCTTTTCTACCTTTCCAGGATTTGCTTGGCTTTAGTATTGAGTCTTTTTCTTCATCTTTCCTAATTCTTGTCATGAATTCGAATTTGGATTTCCAATTCCAATTTATTTCCCCCACATACCCAATGGATTGACCCCACCGGATTAGATTTTGAGGTTTCAGAGAATCTGACATTTTTTACACGGATTTTTGCATTCAGTCAGTACATTACATTATACATTGTAGTATAGTATACGTAGTGGAGTAAGAAATAAGTGTGGAGAGTGCCAAGGGGAGTTGGATATAGTGTAGCCAAGGCGGGGTATTGCTATGCTATTACTATGTAGGAAAGTAGAAAGAAATGGTATCTTTATGTAGTCAAACTGCTATGTATATATGGAGTTATGTCATTGGTTTGAGGCTAAGTTAGCCCTCTACTCCCGCACTCCTAACTCCTTGTTCTCCCCTTTTACTATTTCACGCTCGTTCATACTTTTCATAGTACGTGCCTGCCCTGTTGTACATCCAAGGTGTTTTTCAATATAGTGCGAGACTTGGTTTGGCGATGGGTAAAGCATTCCGGGTTGTCTTCAGTTCAACACAATGAAATGTTGCAGTAGTAGTGCCTTGGCTCAGTCGGAGCAAAACAAACGATGAGACATTTTTATTCCACCTTCAAAGATGAGACAAGATAATAATTTATTGAAGTTGCAGTCGTATAACTAGTAATAATTAGAACATTCATATATTAATTTGAAGTCAAATGCCTTAAATTCTGGACTAAGTTGTTTGGTGTATTCAGTAATAAATAAGGCTGGGGAACTGGGTTGGGTTGACCGAGTTCGGGGCAACAACGAACGGGGCTTAAGTTGACACCGACGTTTGGATTGGATTGTTGAGAGCTGTACAAGTGTATTAAAGGAACAATGGGTTTTCTGAAAGTAAAGTAGGGTGCGACTTTTCCTTTTCACCCGGGCGGGCGGTGCGGCGAGGCATAGTTCTTAATAACTTGTTCACTCAAATTTTGCGTTATTCTTTGGTTTATGCATGCATGCATGGCACGTGAACGTGTCAAGAATACAGATGGTGGAGAAGGTTAACGTTGCCAACATTATATTGAATATGTTTTAAGGATTTCCAGGTGTCCAGGATCTGCTAGCGGTGTAATGTTGAAATTTGTAAGTTAAATTCGATCGCAAGAGAATTTCCAATCTCAAACACACGGGGTAGGTGAAAGGTGACTATGTATTTCAGAAATAATCGATCAACGCTGGAACGAAGCTTGTATGCTTAAAGCCGTTTGGAGCACATTCATGTATATGGCTGTAGCTGAAAGAGGCAAAAGTAGTTCTTTGATTTGGTGTGGAGTTGCTTTGCCTTTGAATTGAATAGTCGAATAGCATCCAGCATTGAACTGAATAACTTGTGCCATATCCCGGGCACTACTTTCAAGTTTAGCCTACTTCGGAGCAAGTTTGATACTATTTATCAAACCTTCATTTTCTCACCCTGTTTTCCTACTATATTCTCTTAGAATCATTAAATAATGTAAGCTAATGCGAAAGCTTAATTCAAGTGTTCCATTAGTGCTTCAAATAATTAACAACGCAGCCTGGTGTATATACAGTTACAAAAAATTCAGTTTTGCATTAAATGTAACCTACGTTTGAAGAAATTACAAGTTTAATCAAATGATATTGGCGTACGATTTTCGTAGGACGTAGGATTCTGTTAAGACTTAACAATCCATGGAAGCCACCATAGACTTATGTAGGCATACCTTTATTGCATTGCAAAAATAAGTTTAACAATTATTTGCCCTTGGGTTGTAGTAATTCTCTAACAAACAAAATACAAAAAATGCAGCGATCTGGTTCTTTGCTTATCTGGCCATTAGACCTATTATCTTATGGTTGTAATTTGTGTCTAATGAGTCTGTGGTTAGAAGAATAAAATTGTCTTGAGTTCAAATAGTACCGTGCGGATAAATGCACAATGTAGAGAGAGGAAGAACGGTTCGCTTGTGTGGTGATGATGGTGCGACATGGGAAAGAGAAAAGTTGTTAGTGGAAGAGCCGAAGAGCTCTGACTATCTTATTATTAAAGGAGACACAAGATTCAGGGACAAACTTTTTTGGTTTTGTGAGTTGTCATTAGATGAGTCAGGTCATTTTACACTAACCAGTAAAGAAGGATCCTCGTTTTTCGCATGCAAGGAATGCGTAAACATGATTTTAACAACTGACGGCCGAAACTAATATGTCATACAGCTAATTTGCCCAGTGCCCTCTGAACAATGATATAATGATTTGAAGGTGTACAACTGTGTTTGAAATTATTAAATAGTTAGTTTTGATCTCTGATTTAAAAGCTGATCTGCAGGCAGGCTCGTCATTATGTATTACGTTAAACTTCAGTATTTTGTGCGTTTATATTTATTCTTGATAAGACTAAAAATGTTATGATTGCTGGGTTCGGCCAACTTGCCAAAGAATCCAGCCACCAAGTTAATCGAGAACTAAGACTTACTGATTATTTCAGCCTGCTCTCTTAAAAGTAATAAAACTGTGCTACAAATAAATGCATGGTCAGAATCGTGGAAAGCTGGTAGGATGGACTCTACGTTTCTTAAATATTCATTCTACTTGAGCAATAATAAATTCGAAGGAGCGACCGAGGACCGAGTGGTGCCGAGCCGTCTATTAGTCCATTTTGAATTTGTGAGGTTGTTTGCACAAGAGGTTCTCTTCACAATATCTAACCCCTTAACTTTTGTTTCTCTTTTGCACGCGACCTCTAAATACCCCTCTGCGCGCATACTTTCATTTTCCTTGGCTTATTCCAGCATGCTGCCGAACTAGTAGAATGGATTTCATGGTTCGAACTGATAACGTATCTACGATTCATTTTAGCAATAATTGTCTTTTAATTACGGACCCAGCTAATTCTTAATTCGCACCTCTACTCATCCTGATGTTCCCATTACAACTTATCTGGTTAATTAGTTTTGCACCGCACCGGCTCTATTCTTCTATCTCTCCGTTTTCTGTCAATCCAGCAGCCGGATTGCGATGTTCCAAGTATAAGCTTAAATTTTGTGGCATTTGTGGCTCAGCGGATGTTTGCTTGCCGTATTCTTTAATTTGACTGCACTGCATTTGTACACTTTGTACAGACTGAGCTGTAACTGTAGTATGCATGCTCGAGTCGGGTTTTGCACATGGATTGGTTGGTAGTGGTGAAGGAAATCAGATCAGCCTTGCCAAAGTTTGAGCGTCGAAACCGAATTTAGTAAACATTGCATCTTGCACGTGTGCGTTTAGTTAAGACTTTTATACGCTTTCTTGTTTAATTTCTTTTAGTGAAAATGGTTTCTGTAAATAAATTTAATGCGGAATGTTATACAATTAATAAGAAATAACAAAGCAAACAGAAGTTGTATTACATCGTTTCACACCCTAACAAGTTGAATTAACGAATTAAGACTTCTTGGGGAAAGACAGATGTTTTTGACATTTGATTTTTTTTTGTGTACGACTTGTGCTTCACTCGTCGTAATTTTGTACAGGTATGATGAGATATTGTTCCCAGAAAGGAAGGTGGGTTCAGTAATGAGGATGCGCGTATTCTTCCTTTTGTTATATTAAATCACGTTTACATTTGGAGGGATATGGGATTAACTCGTTTTTACGGTCGGAGGAAATGGCGAGTAACCTCAAATTTAGGCTTGGTTTACGTGTAGCTCAAGGCATGACAGGTAGTAGATGTGTTGCTAGGTTGTTTTCACGTACGCCATTCCTTTCTTTTGGTATTCTTTGTGCTTTGCTTGCAAACAGTGTGGTTCTGCCCGAGACTAGTTCTTACACTCGGTCTGCAAGTCCGGATGGAATCATCGAGGTTGCTGAGAGCTAGATAGAAGTACTTTCTCGTGTAACGCGAAATACTTTACATGAATCATCTTTTCGTATTCTATGCTTGGATTCATTTCATTACATTATTTCGGTCACCCGACGTTCACTTTTCGCTCTTGCCTTGCTCATTTCATTATAATTATTACTGGCAATGGCAACTATGGATGAGCTGTCTACTAACATGCGCAGGTGCCTTCTTGACCAAGTAAAGTTGAGAATAACAATGTCCCATAAACGTGTTGACTTCTTTTCGGGAAAAGGGAACTGCTCGCATCAACTCTTTGATTTAGCTAGTTAGTTGGGATCGCACTCTTCTGATTCTGGGATTTCTGATCAGTCAGCTTTGAAATTAGTGGCGATGTTAGGGTGGCATAGTGGGAGAAAGGATAATTTGATCTTTGATGTTTAGAGAAAAACAAAAACAAGTATGATGCCGTCTTCTCCTTTGGTTGTGGCTATTGCTTGTTTTGTTAGCTTTACTCTTAAAGAATTAGCAATTCACTCTAATTATTTGTTTTTCTTGAATTTATTCGCCGCCTTCATTCCGAAACAAATTTTTCAGTGGCAGCAGATTGACAAGTTTAGAGTTACTTACTTGTAATTTTGTAAGAACTAAGAAGACGTATGTTAATATGAAGTCCAAGACCGAAATGTACTGGGGAGTAGCAAAATCATCTATCGTCGGGTGCCTACCTGCTTAGTGAGCATGTGACTACATTGAGCCCTACGTTTTTATTCATGCTGATGTAATTGACCAACTTATCTTTTGTTTTCATTCCAGATAGTGATGTAGAGTTGCGGCCCAGTGCTTCACAGTAAATCAAGTTGCAATAGTCAGGAGATTTCACGCGGCACGTTCGGCGGACTGCTTCTTAAAATAATGAAGGCCTTCCTTCATTTCCCCAAACTAATCTAAACCAGTTATCCAACACAATATTGATCACAAATTAGAAATCCCGGTTTTACTCAACTTATTGTTCAGCCGATTTTATTACTCACGAAATTAAACATACTCTCATGGGACGTCGCAAAGCTACGGAGCCCGCTAACAATGGTAAAGCTGGAAGCATGTATTTTGTAACATCTAAATATTTTGGATTTTGATACTCATTGCTAATGTGCAGAAGAATGCAATCAGGAATTTTTGATTTTTAATTTTTTTTAATGAAATAGAAAAATAATCATCTTTTTTTACAGGAGGCAGAGAAGAAGAGACGGAGTCGAAGAAGAGGTTAAGGGGTGGACGTGTTGCAGGAGTCAGTAAAACACCTCCTCGCCGTGGAGTTACTACTCGAGGAGGACGAAAACAGAGCCCTATTCCTATCACTACTGCACAACAGTTGCATGAAGACAGCCAGCCTCGATCCGGACCAGTTGTGACCAATGGTGGCGGAGGCGAAAATATAGGAATAAGTAGAAGTGTGGGTGAAGGCAATAATAGTAATGGAAAATCAGCAACTGAAGCCCAAGTAAGTATAAACATAACATTCTGAAAATTTGTACCCGAATTTTCTTGTTAACAATTTTACATTTTTTGCAGGTGAATCATCCTGTCATGCCTTCTGCGCCAAATGTTTCTGTTGCAGGCCCGAGCACTAAGGTATGTGGTATTTATTAACTTTTTATCGAAATCAGTTTCCATGAATTGAATGTGAGCAAAATTATTAAATTTACTTTGTCTGCTAAGGAATCTCCTAAGGATGCTTCCGACGATTCTTTCAAACGACATCCTAAGAAGAGGAAATTTGACCTCTCGGATTTTGAAACAACCGCGGAACCCGAGAAGACAATCCCACCAAGCGTCACTTCTGCTTCTTCTGTACCTTTTCCTTCAACTGTCATTTCGTCAGTTGATCAATACAACAGAACACACAATAATGTCAGTGCCGTACATACAACCAGTCCACAAGTTGTTGTCACTTCCTCCGAGCAAGTTGTCAAAGCCGAATCATTTTCCACAAATTTTCAACAGCAGCAGCAGCAGCACCGAGTTCAGCTCGAATATAACAAACCTTCCCCGGTGAATACAGGGTATCAAAATCAAAGTTTGCATCCCACCTCAATAGGGAATTCAGCTAACCGGCATGTGACAGCTCAGCAACAAATCCTACCTTCTTCTCATCCACATCCTGAATCACGCAATATTGTTCCCAGTTATAGCCAAAATCATCTTCAGCAAGTTATTGTCACCTCTTCTCCTACTGTTCAGCAGATGAGCTCAGAATCTACCCACGGATTGCCCAAAAATGTTGTCCTTTATGACCAACAAAGGTTACATCAAAATACTTCCCCAGTAACTACAGTCAGTAATTCGTCACAAATGAATTATTACCTGCAAGGAGGGCAAGCCTATCAAAATAAAGCTGTTATTTTCCCGAATTACTCATTAACAGCAAGCCGAATCACCAGTACCTCAGCACCGGAGCAGCAAAAGCAACAATCAGCATTCATAATTTCACCTGCAATGACCCAACATGTAAATGTAATTCCAACTTCAAATTCTCAAGGCCGGCCCACTGCTGAAATGCAGTTGCCAATGGATTTGGGTTGCCGGAATACAGGCAGTGGTCGATTACACCTCCCGCTCTCGGAAACTAGGCCCTCACAACAGCAGCAACAATCAAACTCTACGTACGGGACAGCAATAAGCCATCAGTCAGTCTTGGACTATCGCTCTAGTACAAATTCGACGAGGTCACCCTCTCCTTACCATGGAGGACAACAATCCCACCGACAGCATCAGCCTACGCCAAATGAATCAATCCATTCCCAGTCTGCGCAACAAGTTCACTTGATTCAGCAGCGTGGACCCACTCATCCTCCGCAACCATCTCCACAAAGACAATCTTTGCCATCCTGCTTATCATCAGTCCCAAATTGCTTCTCCAAAGGTTTGCCTGTCTTTTTATAAACTGAATATCTATAAGTCAGAGGTTTGAGCACAAGTGATTAAGCGATTATTGATATTGACTACAATAAGGATTTTGATCTTAAATTGTTGAAAACGATAGCTCGACTCGAATTCAATTGCCTTTCCGTTCTAGCTAAACTAACAAGCAGCGGTTTTATTTTTAATATAATCACATGTTGAATAATTCATTTTAATTCAATCCTAATTTTCAAATTATCTGTAATCGGAAACGGCTTTATTCGCTGTGACTTTGACTTGTGCTCGCTTATGTGACGTGAACGTGACTCTTTACTTTAAATACAAATACAAATTAAATTGGTTGTTTCAGATGAATTCAAATATGTTCCATGCCAGTGAAACCGAAGGATTAAACCTTGTTTTGGAAAGGCCAAAATCACCTGGTGTTGTTCACAGCTATGGTAGAACCGCACATGTTGTGTACACAACTTCGGGTATTCCCGTGACCGCCACCCCTGCCGAAGCCAACTTTGCAAAAATTGCTCCATTGCTTAGTCATTCTCATCATCAGCAACAACATGGAATTAGTCATCACCATGGCGTGACCGATCGACTCCTTATGACCACAGTTTCATCTGGGTTGGCGGGCAGGGTACCGTCGCATGAATCCAAAGTTTTGTGTGGCCCCACTGATCAGCTTGTAAGAGTTCAGCCTGAAAGTTCTGCAAATGCAGGAATTGAAGAAACAAATTTGAGTAGCTTGAGACTCTCACGCTCAAATTCAGTTGAGGTGTCACGATACGAAGTGATCAGCAAGCCAATAGAAGAAGCTCAGAACAATCACCTCCCAGTGACAACATATGCCCCAAAATACGGATTTCAGACCGTGCTACAGGTATCACATAGCACATTTCCGATTTCAGCTCCTACATCATTTTCAAAACAAATGTCAATAACCAGATTTTAATGCTATCTTCAACATACTTGTAACCAACAAAAACGTTGCTTAAATTTTAATTCGAAGTTGCGCATTATTATATCAATGTCAATATCAATTATAATAATAATAATAATAATAATAATAATAATAATATTTGTCCATCCATAATATCCATTTGTTGGTTCGTTTTTTGCAGAAATCAAGGGTCGAGGAAACGAAGACAAAAGAGAGGTGGGAGCCAAGTAACGCAAGCATTATCATCAAGGAGGAAACACTGCCGATTGAAGTTGAGCCCAGAAATATTCCTACACCTCCGTGTGTAAACACCGTTGCAGTTTCTCAAGCTGTGCTAGATCTGCGAGAATGGAAGGGTCACCGAGTTCTGGCGAAACGAGGAAATGTGTACATCCCTGGTGTGA
>JAAXYW010003559.1:0-11321 GCA_036851895.1 Orthonychiurus folsomi | reverse complement strand
AATATATATATTAAGGGTAAGTTTACTTTTTATTGTAGCTGAATGTGTGTATTTCCAAACGGGGCGTGTATTTACAATTCACACTTCCAATAATAACTAGGTTTGTATTTGATTTCTTGAACTGGGAATGGTAGGAATCCGAATTGCGCAGTTGCGCGATAAGTTGAATCCTATTCTTGCTTCAAATGCGAATTACGCAAAGAACACTCATTTCAACTAATATTTGACATCCACAGTATGCATTATATGTAAGAACATGGATTTCGCATAATTCAGTTATTGTTGGCATAGCCCGAATGTACCATTATAAATCAAACCAGGCCAGGAGAAATTTGAGACTCAGTCCCAAGTTTTGAAATATGGAACCTTTGTTACGTGACCTTAGTATATTTTTATTTAGTAGTGGCAATAGTGCTAATATTCTATTTATTTTGATGAGAATTACAAATGATCGCCCTTGAACTATATTAATTCCGGCTACAGTATTAATTATGCGTAAAAGCCAGAACTGCGCACTATGTTTAAATTTATTTATTACAGGTCACTACACTCAAATTCTTAAAAGATGAGAAACAGAAACAGAGGAGACCTCATCCTCACTAGAGACGAGGAAGTTGCAAATAGACAAACCTGCGAGGAATATCAAATTCCTGTGCCGTTTTGGGACCCTGGACATAAGGATAGTGGAAAACCGTCTTCAGCATATGCCAGTGACGACGATTCATCAGATTCTTCGTTTAGTCTTCCAGACATCGATTATGCTCTTCCATCAAAGTCAACTCCAGCACTGTCCACAACCAAACAAACCATTAGTTCTAAAAAAGGAAAACTAGGGCAGAAAGAAAAAGTCCGTATTAATTCCGTTGAAAAGAAAATCAGCAAAGGAAAACCGGCCCAAATGGCAAAATCATGCAAAACACTCTCAAAAATCGGCAAAACCTCCTGGGAAAATTCGTTAATGCTCCCCGTGTATTTTAATATTCAAAAGAAAAAGGAAATTTTAGCTCAAAAAATCCAAAACAACTCAAGTCCACTTATGCGAGCGGCAAGTGTGTCTTCTCCCCAAAATACAACAACTCGTGGGTAATTCACGGAAACCGAAAGTAACTGTATGCAATGGGACTATTCGGCAAAAAAAGAGTCCAAGCCCAATTGAACTTGTACCAGACCCCGAAATGCCCGTATTGGAAAAAATTGTTTGTCACACAGAGGCTGCAGTATCTCCGCCACCGCCGCCGCCCCTAACAATGTCAATGATGGATCCAATTTCAAGTCCAAGAGAAAATTCACCGGGACTCCAGTCGGAAATGTCGGAATTAATTGATTATCCAAATTGGGAGGAGTTCGAGGAGCTGGACTCCTTATTTGAGGCTGACGACAACGGCTTATTCAGTTTTGAGCACTTGAGTCTATCATCCAATGTGAGCCCTGAACTTACTCCTGATTCTTTGGAAATTGATGATTCAAATTCTCAAGTCATGATTCCGCCGCCTCCGGCCGAGCGTTCTGTAAGTCCTATCAAATTCCCAGCCAATCCTATTCCTATTCCTTCAACTTCAACAATTTCAAATGACGGGGATGATAACCATACGCAATCACAAGCCAACAAGGATTCAGTTTGAACCTTCGGAAATCCTAGCACAACAATTCCCTTGGAACAAGAACACATTTGACAAGGCGGTTGACTACTTCAGTCAATTGATGTCAAAGGAATTAAGTATGGAGAAAAGAAGGGAAAGATCATTGAGTCCAGACATTTGCTGGGGCCCACGACCCAAAGCAAGGAAACAAATTCCGAAAATACTTCAAGTGATCCACCAGATCCACCACCTACCTGTGATCCACCAGATGGCTGAAGCACTTCTCTCTGATGAGATTAGCCGTGATAAAACTACTCGGGTGGATATACGTAGAGGTAAGGATTAAGCTGACCGTTCTCAAGCAAATCATATTTAGAAATCCACTGTGGCTTGTGTTCATTAAAAATTCAATTTTTGCAGCTGAGGAGTACAGGCCTCCGATCCCTGTATGCCATTTCAGAGTCTATCCTGACTATGCAAGAAAACGTGAGATGTACGAAATCCATTGCAAGTGAGTTTTTATTTCAATATATTACTAATGGAAGTTTATTCCAATTCTTGCTTTGCCAGGAATATCCGCGATTTGGACAATGCAGCCCTGAAGATACATTTTACGGCAATCAGTGACGACATTTTGTTAATATCCAAGGGAGTACAAGAATCTAAGAGGCATCAGGTTAGTTCGGCAAGATTTGATTTAAAAATGAATGATTAAAAAAAACTGGAATTACTGCTTTACAATATTTTGTAGATGTATCTGGATTTGGACTACCAGAAGAAAGAATTGTACGAAATGAATCTTTTTGTGCCATTTAATCTTGAGGTAAGGTCAATGGATTTATTTTCACTTCGTAGACTTGGCACAACTTCTTTCTTACCTCAATTTTTAAATATTTCAGAACCTGACTGTTGTAACGGAACTCATATATGATTTGCTAGGGATTATTGATCAGAAGGAGCGATACAAAGTAAGTTATTAATATTAACTTTAAATCGGTAAACATTAAGGTTACATGTTAATTACTTAATATTAACTTAACTTAATATGTACCTTAAATTTTTTGCAGTTGTCTTTTTACGTTAATTTTGTGATGCTGCCCGAATCCCTCGTCCGTATTTATGCTCTCGCAAATGCCATAAGTGTTGTAAATGCGGAGAAGGAAATGAGGTTCGGCGGGTGCTATTATGGGGGTGAGTCAATACAATAATGACATCAAATGCATTGCAGCAACGCAGCGTACGGATCAAACCTTCAAATGTTTTTGGATTTGTGTACGGATTTATGAACCTTTTTTTGCCAACGATTATTTTATCCTTTCATCATGCACTCATTATCAGTTCATTTGTCAAATTAAAATAGGCAAATGTTTCACAATATTTGGGGACAGCACTAGACATACTTACGATTAGTAGATTTTAAACGAATATACTTTACTTAGGTATCTGCAATAGTAGAGGATAGTATTAGTGACAATTATTTAGTCAAGGGGTAGGGTGATTTTTGTAGTCAAGAGTCAGAGCAGCATTTCAATCATCTCTTCTTATCATTTCATAACTTTCTATTTTGGAATTACCATTCTGGAATCTTTTACATTTAGTAGTGTGTTACTGTGTGAGGTAATGCCACGTCTTTCTCAATGTACAATTGGATAGTGCAATACAAGATTTCACACGTGTAGAAGTACTGGGCTGAAACTGTGTGTAGTAGTGCAAGCACTAAATGTGAACTTGCACTTGATTGTGTAGTGGTCAGCAAAGCATTCTTCAGGCTATTGTACATTTGGGCAGTGCAGTCGCAGTGAGTGACAGTACAAGCTACAAATGTTAAGTTGAGTACATTTGTAAAGTAAGCTGCCCTCGTTTGGCATCAACTTTTAGCCGTTTGACATTTGTGCTGGGTTTTATTAGCAAAGTAATAAATAGTTTTCAAATTTGTTTAAAATACTAATTGTGTTGTTGGTTCCCATTTGCTTCACTCTGTGACTATATGGAGATGTGTGTAGGTTATGTATGGATAAATTAGCCAGATCCTTCATTATACTACTTTGTTTCAAAATAACTAAATTAATAGAATTCGGGCCGAACTTATTATAGTTTAATTACAAACCAAAGCAGTGTTAAATTTCGACTAATGGAAAGGGAGCGGTTAACTCGAACACTCATATATTTCATTTCTTGCTTAAAAAATTCAAGCATTGCACTGTAGAAGCAATACTAGATCTGCTAGAATTTAAGGAATCGCACTGTCAGAGGCTGCATTTATTAACAAAAATAATACACACCAACAATGCCTACCACATTCCGTCAAAATTCAGCTTTAACTCCCATAGAGGACAGATTTTTTCAAAACCATAAAATTAAAATTGCGTGAGGACGAATTTCAAGATTTGTAATAAAGGAGGTCACATATGCATATTAAGCGATGAACAAATCGATTTATAATTTTGCATAGTGCAATCTTAGACCATAAAGTCTCCTTCCTTAAAATAATCTCCGCTCATTTTCTTGTTCAAATGTGTCAAAGTAATTAAAAATAAATCAAAGTGTTTAACTCCATTTAAACACTTTGATTTGCGTATGCACAGGAAATGTGAAAGTGAAATTATGATTGAAGGAAAAAAATCATTTTAAAATTCCCCACACGTTTTTAGAATAAATAAAATTTTCTTCAATAATAGGAAAATGTCGGCCTGATCTCTCGTTCTTAGGAACGAGAGCGGCGTTCGCGTCGACGTTGATGGTAGAAGGGCCCGTTAAAATACGGGGACGGGGATCTCTTGTAGCCATAGTACTCATCTACATGGCGCCTTCGGGCAACCCTGCAAATTTTAAAAATCCGTTATTTCCCACCTACTATATAGTTTTTTCCGTAGTCGAATTCGAATTTGTAGGTGAATGTTTACGTGGGTTTGCCCCAGTAAGTCCCAGGAGTCGGGGAATGAGGTCGATTCGTGAACGAAAAGTCCACTCGAATCCGTCTCCCGTCAATGTCCATTCCATCGCATTTCTCCTTTGCCGCCTTTGCGTCCTCCAGATTCTTGAAATAAATGAACCCAAATCCACGGGACTGTCCAGTCTGACAAAAACGTATAGTTTAGAATTGGATTACCCCCAACCCAGTAGATAGATGACTTTATATACATACATATGCATTAAGGACGACGGTGCATTCATCAATTGGACCATAGCATGAAAAAATGTCTCGCAAGATTCTTTCCGTTGTTCTCAAGCTCAATCCGAAAACTCCCAAACACCGAGAAGGACTTTGGTTGTCCTGCAACAATCGTCAATCCTGGCTTTTACATTTTATACAAGGAAATCAAATAACAATTCAATTTTACCTTTCTAAACGTGTACGTACGTCTAGCTGAATATGGACTCAGGCTCCTAGAGCGGCTCCGTCGTCGTCCTTGTCTAAAATAAACACAAATTTCAGTAAAAACTAATGCAGAATTCCCCTAACAATTTAAATTAATTATTTGTGCCCTCAATAAACTGTATTTGGCCCCTTAATTATTAAAAGTGATTCCAACCAAAATTACGCATGTAATTAATTACAGAATTAACAAATATTCACAACTTGACCTGGATGGAGACCTGTGGCGTCTTCGTGCCCCACTGCTGCTCTCAAGGTGACGTACCCTTGACCTGGATCGGCTTGACGACTTTCGATAACGACCTGGGCGGTCCGATTCAGGCTCGTCATTTGGAGGTTGCGGATGATTCGGATCCATTTCAACACTTAATAAATCACTGATTCAAGTCTCAGTACACTTCAGCTAGGACTTGCACAAATGAGTTAATTTGAACGTATTTCCGGAGAAATCGTAGAATCCACAGTTAGGAATTTTATTAGCACTCGTTTTGCGTGGAGGAATACTGTATGATGCGTTGGAAGTGATGTACCCCCGACCTCTTCCGCAATAAATAGACCGATCTTTTCGAAATAAAAAACTACTCCACATACCCACACCATTCTACAACTCACTATCATATTTCCATTTCAATCCAATAGATGTCACCCCTCGTAGAAAACGCTATAAACATAAAGCTGCTTTTTAAAATTGGAATTACGCTATAATCAAACCATCAGGCCTAAAATTTAAAGCAAATTCTCACCGATTTTTGCTTTCGATTAGAATTGGTTGCGCAGCATGTATGAAATATTTCAGAACTGTGTTTCAAAAAAGTTAATGTAATCCATTTATTAGGTGCTGAAAATTTGCAGTTGCAAACAAGCTGTACGCGACGGACAATGGTCAATCTCATGTTGCCCCTTGTTATGCCCTTATCCCGCAAAGGAAAGGCAGCTGTCTCGGATCCAAGGCTAACATAACAACGCGACTTGCAAAAACGAGTCACAATTTGCCTCAAAGCAGTAGCGCATGAAATACTAAGAAGTGTCTGTTTGCGTTGATCATGTTTGGTGATTGTGTTTTTAGTCATATTTAAATTGGACGCTCGCAATATCAGCAACTTTTAACTCGCAAAGCCATGTCTGTGTTTACTGTTAGGCCTGTGTAATTAAATAGGCGAGACGAGAGACTGAGATAAGAGGGGAATAGGTGATGTGTGTAATGTACTTGAATTTGCATGAGTCGCCATCGCCATACAAACGACGCGACGACGTCGAACTGTGCGTGGCGTGAGAAAGAAAGGAATTCGTCTCCAATTTCTTAAACATTTCTTCCAAACTGAGACGAAATGACGGATACTTGCAAGTACATATTTATAATGTAAATATTTAGCTGGGCTTGGGAATATAATAACTCGTATTTAACATGGTGTAATTTGACTGGTTAGCATTTATTGCTTGGACACAGGCTAAATTTAGAAATATGTATGTCGTAGTTGTATTTCTAACGGGAGCTGTATTTTGAGTGTATTTCAAGTACTGCACGTCAGTTTGATCACATTTAAACAAATGTTTATACTAATTGTTTACAAGTTCTTGCTTGCATTCTAATTTGGAGTTATAGATGAAATGAAAATGATCAATGCTTCAATGCTTAACAGGAAATGTTTTTATGCACGACTTTAATTCGATGATTTTTTGTGTGGAAATTTGTACTTAGGACCCAACTTAAGCGAATGGTAATTGTTTTAAACAAATTTGAATGTGTAGTGTATTTACTAGTTATGAACACGGGTTCACGAAAGGTATGCTAGCTAAAGCGCAAGTGAATGGCAGTGGAGGAAATCTTGGTGATAGAACTCAACATTCCGATTTTCTCATTTCTTTATAAGTTAATTAATTTCAGTTTTCAATCAGGGTATGTTTTTTCCTGGGTCTAATGCTTAGGTTTAGTCGGTTTCACTTGAAGAAAATACAAAATAGCGTCAGCTTAGCATGAGCATAAGCTGCAATGCAATGCAAGCCAAAATCCAAACAATCCGGATACGAAAAGCGATTTAATAATCGAAACCGCCTAACATCTTCTTGGTTAATTTTCCGTTTTAATTTTTTTTGTGAATGAAATATGAAATATGTGAAATATGTTTAGATATGACTGCTAAAAAAGCCGGAATTACTGTACAATTCTTGTACGCTGGTTTAATAGAAGAATTAGAGTATTTACAACATCTTTTCACGTGATTGATTAAGCATTTTAATAGCTTCTACTTGAAACCCCCTTTCCACTTTAGTTAACCCAAAAGTCATATATCTACATCACCCGGGCAAACCACCACCGCCACCGCCCGCATCCCCACATCCAGCCATTTTTGCAACATCTAATCTATGCCATGCAAAAAAGCCGCCAACCCCTTTCCAATAGTTTTAAATTGCTTCTTTCTTCCTCCAAACTCTCAGTTGCCTTCGCCGTCTCCCAGATCTAACTGGTTATTCCCAATTCTCCGCGCTAGCTTAAAGCACCGCTTTCGTACAAATTCCCAGTAAATTCGCAACAATGGCTTCCACCGCCGTCACCCCATCTACGTCTGCGGCCGCGTCCGCGTCTGGAAAAGAAGAAATTATTGTTGGGAAACGTTACCGTCTTCTGAGAAAAATCGGCGCCGGTTCCTTTGGAGAAATTCACGCGGCCCTTTGTTTAGAGAGTGGAGAGGTGAGTCCCAAAAAAGGACGCCACTTTAGGCTCCGCCCCTTTCCCACCTGCCCAATGGGCTTCATCTACTACGGCGTCGGGGCAGTAGTGACTCGTGACGCCGCGCCGCGTCCTTTCTTTTAATGCAAAATACAATCATCATTATGTAACATTACACAATAACTAGCTGATTTTTCTCTCTTTATTTTTTGAAAGATGATTACAATATCAGCATTACAAAAATTTGTTAATCCAATCCTTAATTTTGAACAAGTTTTTATATTTGGCTTCTGTGCATAGGAAGTGGCGTTAAAGATGGAGAAGCGTTGGCCAAAACAAGGACTGCTTCTTTATGAGAAAAAACTGTATCGAGTTCTGCAGGGAGGAGTTGGGATTCCACGAGTGAAGTGAGTTGACAATTTTTAATTTAGGTTTGTTTTAGTTTTTATTGAGTTGCTGTATGCATTAGGAATTAGTCGTTATTTAAATGCTTAAACTTTTAAGTCATTGGAATTAGTTTTTTTAATCTTGCAAGTTTTGGAATCTATTGCTGTATGTACTTGATATGCGTTTGAGATTAGTCGTATCTTTTAAATTCTTACGATTTTAAAGTGGTTGCTGTCCCACTAATTTGAAGCCATTTAATTTTTGTTCCGACAACTACTAGGTGGTACGGACAAGAGAAGGAACACAATGTTCTAGCCATGGACTTACTGGGTCCATCCTTGGAGGATCTGTTCAACTTCTGTAATCGGCGCTTCACCATCAAAACTGTTCTAATGCTCGCGGATCAGATGATTGGCCGCGTGGAGTACATGCACAGCAAGGACTTCCTTCACCGGGATATCAAACCGGACAATTTTCTAATGGGAATTGGACGACAATGCAATACTGTAAGTTAAAAATACTGTTAAATGAAATATGGCCTATCTGAAATGTATTGTGAATTTTTGATATTCTGAATCCCTAACCTGCAGGTCTACATCATCGACTTGGGGCTGTCAAAGAAATATCGTCACTCAGTCAAAGGCCATGTGCCATACCGCGAGGACAAACCAATGACTGGGACGGCTCGCTATGCTTCCATTAATGCGCACTTGGGGATTGAGCTCAGGTAAATGAAGTTTTTTTTTACCTTTGGAATTATGATGACAACTACATTTTACAATGCAGCATTAAATATTTAATTATAAATTACCCTGTAGCCGCCGTGATGATTTGGAGTCTCTGGGCTACATGCTCGTATATTTTCTTTGCGGCAAGCTTCCATGGCAAGGAATGAGAGCGCCCAGAAAAAAGGAAAAATTTGAAATTATCTGCGAGAAAAAAATGTCAATTTCACCTGAGGCCTTGTGCCAGGTATTTAAACAAATATGAATCAAATTGGCTAAACTGTTTCTAATTCTTTGATACGTCTCATTCTGCAGGGCTATCCTCAGGAATTTGCCATGTACTTGAACTACTGCCGCGGTCTGCGATTCGAAGAACTCCCAGACTACATGTATCTTCGTCAACTTTTCCGCATCTTATTGAGAAGCCTTAATTGTGAGTATGACCCCAAAGGCTTTGACTGGGTACAACTCAAGGAGAATATTACTAGTTCGGAATATCAAGCCAAGTTGAAACAAGCCGAGGAAGACAAACAATGGGATTTGCCAGGTCCATGCTCGAACGGCATGGGAAACGGTCAACAGAATATGTAAGCTCGGCCGCCTTTGTTTTTTGACCGGATAACGTTTCTCTTTTGCATTTTATGTCACAAATTACTATTTTCTCTTTAATTATTAAGAAAGAAATAATTTTTACTTCAATTAGCAGGAAATACCTCTTTTGGTCGAGGGGATGGGTTGAGTAAAACTTATGAAGTTAACGACTTCGAGCCAATTGATTTACAAGAGATTTTCTACATTTATAAAAAATTTATGGTAGAAAATTAATCTTTTAACACTAACGAATGTTCTGTATTCGGCTATGGAATTAATTATTGAACGAAGCTTAGAATGTAGACTAACACAAATTGGATGGAATTTTGAAATAAATTTTTTTCTTCTTTCTTGCAGCAAAGGAATTTGTGGATTACAATAATTGTTTATTCATTAGCTGAGTCACATTCCACTTCCACTGTTCAGGACATTGTTTATTTAAAATTTGTTTTTATCTGTGAAAGGTAGAGTAGAGTGAAGAGCTAGAAGATTAGAGTGTTTTTAATTCATTCACATCAGTGCAGCAAAATTTATGTGGACAACTCATTGTTTCACCACCGCAGATATTTTACGTCATAACAAAGTCCAGACTTTCATGTACTGTTAATGCTTATGTATCTTAAGTGTGAGTGGATAGTCAAGCACTGTGCTTTACTTTAAGTTGTTTATTCTGAACTCAATCCCAGTTTATACATGGACTTATTTTAGGCAGGATTCGCCATCTACGCAGTACGCATTTTTTAGCAGCGCGCGTAAAATTGCGACAAATGCGTAATATCGATTCATTACGCAGTGCGAAAAATGCGAGAAATGCAAAAAAAAGTAAGTGTATTTTCACATTTTTTGTCTTGTCCTTTGACTCTGACCGACAGAGACAACCGTTGTTGGGCTGTGCCTGCCTGCCGTCGCCAGGAAAGTCATAATAATTGGAGCCCCGCCTTATCAGCAAATTTCTCGCAGATCTTGGGTTGGAAATAAGAGTCCCAGATTTTGCACTTAGGAGCTTATGACTTATACGAAAACTTAAATCAATGAGAAAGGAATTGGTGATCCGCAAAATGCTTAAATAAGCATTTTTAAAACCAAGCAAGCAGTTTAATAGCCTTGTTTGCGTCCACCCTAATCTGAACTATCCTTGGATTTTAAATCTATGTGTGTGCGCTTGTCTTATTTAGCGTCTACAGAGTTTGGAACACTAATATTTACCGAGTTATTATAGGTACGTAGTCAGAATTGAATTGTTTAGCCATTCTCCAAGTCACAATAAGGGGGCAAATACTAAAATCTGATTATAGCGGCCGTAGATTAGACGACTACAATATTTGCTCTGTGATTTTGAAAAAATTCTTCGGTCAATTTTAGATCTGATTAATTCTATACAAAAATCTATTTGTATACGTATGAGTCTTTGTAATTAGATTTGATTGCATTTATGTTCAAAATATCCGCCAATTTGTATTTCACTTGCAATGAGCAATGGTGCGAGCTAATGAATGTAGTTGAAAGCTGCAGATTGTCATGTCACCACCTACCGTTTCTAAAGCACATACCACTTTATACCCTAGCCTCATGCACAAGCAATAGACGGCAACGCAACGGCATGCAGCGAAGCAGTCAACTCCTTTTTGCTGTGCGAATTTTCCCTCTCGTCCTGAGTTGAGTTGGGCCATCCGTAAACTAATTGTTCTCCTTATTAGTAATCAGGTACAACATAACGCCGTGATCCAAATAGAAGGAAAATTAAAGAAAGCGACATCAAATTTACAGCTTGCAAGATTTTTGGTAAGGTTATTCATTCAGTTTGTTCTTAATGGGGCATATATTATTCAATATTTTAATTTGCGGAAAAAATAAGCTTCAATCGTACGGCGTATATAGGGCTTCCAATCCAGCATGCGGGATTGCGTTTGCGGGATTCGATATTTGCTGGATTTGCCTCTGCGGGATCCAGCTGGAAATCCCGCAAGATTAAGAAAGCATAAGAGAGTTACAAA
>JAAXYW010003558.1:0-11321 GCA_036851895.1 Orthonychiurus folsomi | reverse complement strand
CAAAGTTAATGGCTTTAAAATCTAAATCTCAAGACGTTGCTGGTCTTCAAAATTCGATTTCATTTAAATTATACGAGGAATCTACTTTGCAAACCCGCTTACCTCGAAAAGGGCAGCCCAGTAGTTCAATTCGAAGACAAACTGTTCTTCGGTGTGTGGAATAGGGGAGGACTCGGATCAATTTGGCGATGAGTGGAGGTCGTAGCCGGTTGGTTGACACCGTCGAAGTGTCGGAGTTCCCTGGGAGGACCTGTCATCAAATTAAAATCATATGGCCAATTAATTTCAAGCTATTTTCAAATCCAACAATGATTAAAAACATACATAGTTCAGGCAGGCGAGAATTGTATAACATACAATAAATAGTTAATTAAATCTAATTCAACTTAAAATGTCTGCCTTTCATAAATCCCGTTCAGCCAAGCTAGCCAGGAGTTCCTATTTCTCCCATTAAGTTCATTGGCTTCAAATTGAAGTCAAAGTGTCAAAGTCAATTGGAAGTGGCTGGGCTCGGCAGGAGCAGGAAACTCGAGCTAATTCCAAAGTGCAGCTGTGCAAGTGCTAGGAAGTAAAATACCATCAATTCGGAAAGAGCTGGGTCGCTATTGTGTGTAATTACTGCTTAATCAGATATACCCTCTACAGAACGTCATGCCATCCAATCCACGCCAACGCAACCACCCCGGCATTTCCCCAAACATAGAAGTTCAAGAGCAGGATTCCCCGGGTCTTTATCCTCAAATTTACCGAATTTCCTTCCCTTTCAATGTCTTCATTCCCCAAATGCACTGGAACGCAACCAATCTAAATTGGTGGCTATAAACGCTCCCAACATTTCTCAAAGAACCCAAACTCCCACTACCACTTCTCCAAGGCACAACGAAACGATTCCTTTTGTTTTGTTTCCATCTGCTGCAGATGGAATTGACATTACGGGAAAAGTCCCCATTGTTTCTTCCTTCCCTAACATAGCCGGGCTTCCCCGTGTGAAGGGTGATGATGTGGAAATCAAGGAAGGAACCAGCCGCCACGACACACGACCCAACGCGACTTTCTTCCAGGTCTTGGTCTTAATGGGGATTTTATTACATTCCTTCCTCCTTTCGGCTAAAATGGACTTCCCGCACCAGGTTCACGTTATAGCCTTAAAAACCTCCCAAATAAATTAAATGGAATGAATAACTGACTTACAGTTTTCCCATCGAAGCGGTAGTACTTCCTCCACTCGTTGAATCCTTCCCGCCAGTACTCCAATTCAAACTCTTCTGTGAACTCCAAACCGCGCCCTTTTCCAAAGCGCCCTTGCATTTGGATCCCAGTCAAAAGTTGGGACTCATTGAAAGACACCTAGACGGGAGGAACATGGATCATTAAACTTTGGGAGGTGAACACGACGAATTGATTGAGCCATTCATTATTTAAAAGGGAATAAATTCAAATGTCAAATTTTAATCTTTTAGTCGTTCTAAACCGCAATAAAATCGAGGTGTGGAATTAACGCCGAACGGGAAGACGACGGTGATGAAACTAATTAATTTGATTAAATGCCAGCTTCTAACACCCAAATCACAATCAAATTTACTTTAGAATATATGATACTCTGCTATGCTCCATGTCAATGAACTACATTATATTTAATGAGGTTTTGAGAAAAAGATGACTTTTCATTTTCATTGTTCGTTGGATTTTCCACTGTAATAGAAAATTCAACGGGACATTTCCGGACGGGGGGAAGAGGAATTGACAGCAATTCATTTTAGGACCTGGAGCGGAGAATCCAATTAAACTATTCAATTAGTGAAGAAGGCCGCAGTCTACTGGGCAAATTAAAATGTTCTGACTCATTTACCTGAAGCCATTCCCTGACTCCGATTGAGATCGGTCCTTTGGGGCACCAAGCTCCCCCGGCAACTTCCGTATTCAACCTGAAATGAACAAAAGAAGGGAAACCTGTACATGTACTGTGGATATATACCCCCTTGGGTATTCAGTATCTAAGTTGATATAGAATATGAACTTAATAAATAGGACCACATGTCAAAATATTGTACAATGGCTGTCAAGTCAAGTTTCTAATTATTGCGTCACTCAAGTGTCAAATCAAATCCAAATCGGTTGAGTTCAGAGTGAAGAGTTACCACCACTGGCAATTAGTCAAACTTTGCACTTCGTGATGATTTCATTTGTTCAAATGAAGGGGACAGGGGGTTCATTAATTCAGGACGCGCTTCACAAAATGGGTAAGAAATTACTAACTATTTAGTTCCAGTTAATTTCCTAAACATTTACATACGTCCACTTTATTAATCCCGTTTAGCTTTAATGTATTCATGGTTTCAAAATGTATGTAGTTAAGAAAATGTTATTGTTCTGTAAATTTGCATGACGTCATGTGGTTTCCACAACCCAAAATCCAATTTTTCAATTCAATTTTTGATAATATCAACATTACACGGCGCAGCACCCAAGCCTCAGGTGATCATTAGCTTCAAAGCATAAGAAGCGCTCTTTTTATTTGCAGTTTTCCTACTGAATAATTCTGAAATAGGATGAATGCTATTTGCCCTGACTCGTAATGAAAAGAAGTCATTGAGCTGGAGGGGAATGAATTATGCATTTCTTTTTGTACACTTGAAGTAATAACGGTTAAGGGTGAACATGATATTGTGGAAATTGTGTATGTCAAGTGCAGAGTGCTCTTGGGAAAAGGGGAATGCCGAGATGACGCCTTAGGCTTGCTTTCTTCAATTCAACCCAGGGAACTCCTATTCTATCCCCTCTTAATTTGAAATCCATTCTTTACTTTTAATTACTTTATTTTCCGAGTCTTGTGCGTTGTGAATGATATAACAACCAGGGGTGGAATACAAATGCATTATTGTTCTGCAATACATCCATTTTTTGAAAATTATTAAATTCTCTTCTCTAATGCTCAATTTTTACGTCAAATTACAAAGTCTGCTTTATTAGTAACATTTTGAGTTTAACCCTCCTCAAGTTGAACTACCTTGAATTTCTTCATCACCAAATCAAACCCCAGAAATGGCAAACCAAATGCACACAAAAACCCATGCCCCTCATAAATGAGAGAAAGTTACCCTCGCCTTTGCGGCATGTTGAGAAATGCTCCTCTCCTTCACTTCCTTCCATACTAAACAAAAGGAGGGGTCCCCTATCTTAAGGGCAAGTAATTGACTGGGCTGACTGAGCACCAGGTTTTCAATTGTGTTGAAATTGCTATGTAAAAGTGGAGTCGTCGTCGTCTCTTTGCCCTTGTCCTTCGGCATGCCATGCCGCAATAAAACATTCATCAGTTAACTGCACCACAGGATGAAGGATGTTAGGGATCGGATGGATGGATGGAAATCCGCGTTGCGTTGTTTTCAACATTACATTGGTGCATTGTCCCCTATTGTCTTTATCCCGTATTTCCTTTCCCTTTCCAACTCCCGACTATTTACTCAGTCAGAAGTTCAATCTCCCTTTTGTGAAATCTGGGGGTCCCCCAGTCTTTGCAAGCCTTCAAAACTCAGCAGCTCCTTTTAGTTACCACGCCTCAATTCATTTCTCAAAACAAAAGAAGTCGTCGTAGACGAAGTCAGTGCAATAGAATTGCCTTCCATCTTAAGAAACCCACAGCTTCCTTCCCTTTACCATGCACCGCTACGGCACCCGAACGACTTTCCCCTTCAATTAAATTCTCTGTCGTATGTCTTTCCCTCAATTCCAACTTTATAATCGACTCCCATGAAACCATAATACATATCCGAGACGCGTAAACCACCCACCCACCCGTCTGCTTTTTATTGTGACTATAAGATAAGGGTTAAGGGGAAGGGGTTGTAAAATTGGGAACGTACGTTACAGACGGGGAAAGTTATGATTTTAGGGTCGCCCAACTCAGCATGTGGGCTTACCCAAAATCATAGTTTCATATTCCCGTACGGTACGGTACGGTGCATGCAATGCAAATGGCAGTCGTCGTCCCCTCAACAAATTTAGTGGCCAAAAAATTAATGACCCAAGATTTGTTTGTTTCTCCTTCAAAATCCCATTAGGTTGCCACGCAGTAGAGGTTCACATTCGACTTAATAATCCAGAGCCTATGGTAAATTTAAGAATGTCAAAGACGTTATTAATACCCCCAGCCCCGTGAATGTCGTTAGTCTACCTAGTCTCGTCGTCGCCGCCTTGAGTTTTACAACATTCCATTCCCCGAGAGCCAAGCCACATTAAAATGAAGGATTTTACTACCCCATGTACGCTACCCGTTCTCAGGTTCCAAAATACTGGATTTTCCTCATCAATAAATGAGGAAAACGTGTAAAAATGCATGTGACGTTGACGTGCACGCACATGTACAAGCCACCTATGATACTACATGCCGCCACGCGTCCCCGTCGCTACTGGACAATTTAATGTCGTGTCACTTTCAACGGATTTCAGGAAACGTTGAAGTTGTAATGCATTAAGAAGGTTAAAGTACATAGGAACCGAAACTACATGTGCAAATACATTAAAGAAATGTGGAGTAGGAAGCCCACTAGCATTTAACATCCGATAGAATACCAAATCAAGTTGAAATCCATTTACAGGCAGCAAAAAGTCAACCATGCACCAAATAGGAAGTCACCATGCCAGTCAGTCCACGTCCAGTGCACGCGACCCCCTCAACCTAACACCGGAAACTTCCAACCCTACGACTTACGAACTATTTTTTTATATTATTATTTCCAATTCAAGCTTTTGATTAGGTCATTTGTCATGGTCTAAACTTAAGGGTCTTTAATGATCCTCCCCATCGCGTTGTGGTCGCGTAAAATAGGGTGCAAACTGAGTACGTATATCCCACGGTGCCCAACATACATACGTCCAGTAATCACAGCTCGTTAGAAGATTTTCTGAAGAAGATTCCCGACCAGCTCCTCGAGCCAAGACCCATAAAAAAACGAACGAAAGAAGGGCTGGACTCGTCCCAGTCCGTCGTCCCGTCTGGATGAAACTTCCAAACTACATTAGGGAATTCTGCACCGCTGTACGTACAACGTACATTTTGTATGCACTTCCCGCGGGAAATCCCACAGCCATTGGCATGACACAAAACCCTTCTTCTATCAGGACTACTAGAAACTACATAGGAACTTGGACTTGGACTTGGAAATTTCTCTGCAGTGTTGTATGCAATGCAGTGTAGTTGAAATCCGTTCATCAGAAGCAAAAGAGAAGGCACAGCAGACTGGACACATCGAAACATTTATGAGCTCATTGAATATGCGAAGTCCCGTCATCATGGCATCTATCTCTGATTCGGAGCAGAAGTGTGGACAGTACGTCCCGTCCAACGTACACGAAATGAGTGATCACCCCTTCATACATGTACTTATTCTGATTTTGCTTTCTCCTGTACATTACATATATAGTAACCGTACAGCACAGTACATCAGGTTTCAATCTGAACATTACTCACAGTCCATGTCCACGCTCCCCCCTTAGTGGTAATGGTTATACCTTCCGTGTGCAATCGACACACGTAGTACGTGTGTATAGAAGTACATACACGAGGGATTTCCTACTACGTACGAAGCACTCAGGTTGTCCATCCGTTGGAAAATGGCTAATGTTTATTCCACAATGTGACATTCACAATCTGATTTATTCTCTATTACGTTCCACCCGCTGAGCATTATTAGCTCCCGAGAAAATCTTCCGTTTCCGCCCTGTGGTCCTGCATCCGTATTTCCCCCCTCTTTTCTTCCCAGTAGTCCTTACTTCCTCTCCTGTTTTCATGCAATGTGACATTTTGTGGTTTGCCTATGCCGTTTTGTACTTACGTGACGTGACGTTATCTTCGTGTTAAGTTTATGTAAATGTAAAATCTACGCTGATATTTTGTTTCCTGGTGGTGAATGCATATTTTTAAGAGAGAATAACCAAAAGTAATTCTACGAACAAATCCAAATTTGCTGTTTTTCTCTACATACAAATCGATTTGCAGGATTGTCGCATTCGCATTGCACTTAATGATAGCGACGACACGACACACCACTAAATGTAATTTTTTTTTCAGCATTGACTCCAAGTCTTTCATCGTCGTCGCGTCATTTTCACGCATCAAGAAATTCTCGTCCGTCAAACCTTCCACATCCAGACGAAGCGGAAAACCCCGCAAAAACTAATCCGTCAATCAAACCCAGGCACCGTACGAATGGAACTTCACTCCATTCCCACGGATTAACCTCCCAAAATTCCAACATCAAAAAATATCCAATTTAAACTTTATTGAAGAGAAGTGGTTGGTTACGACACGACCCCCGCCGCATCCTTCGTAGTCCAATATCTTTAATACGGTGTACAACGTACCTACGCACTACGCACATATAAATACGTACGTACGTTACATACATATGAAGCTTTTCCCTGAAGGAAATGGAATGAGACACACATCACATGTACATTCCACACAGGGGAGAAAATCCGCCGTGTTTGGCATACGATATAACAAGAAATGGAGTTTCACATTAGATTTCCACGTGGCATAGGAACGGGGGATTTCGGATTTCATTCCATTCCTTTGTAAGTGTGACTGATTGCTGAAGTGTATGAAACCTTAGCGGGGGAGGGGAAAGGATCCCTGGGTTAGCTCATATGCAGTCAGTCACAAATCGGAATGAGAAAGCCGTGGAATGTCGTACTTTCCAACTTGGAAAATAATTTTGCGTGCTGCATAAGTAGTATAAGGGGGATTGAATTTATTTTTTGAAGTCTTCAAATTTATTAGCATGCATTGAGCCCATCCATCACGCTGTGTTACAACAACACGCTACAAAGTAAGCAGTGGTCTTGCTCCCCTGGAATTCTTTACGAAACGTACGTAACGTATGAAACTTCTTCTCAACTATTTTACGACCATGACAGTTTAGTATATAGGAAAATATAAAATTCGGACGTACTGGAGTTAATGTATGACACATGGACTCGGACTTATATGAATTTACCCTAGACCTGTATTTATATTCTATGAAGAAATTCTACGTCCGGTCGGCACACGCACCACACGCACGTAGAAAATTTAGTCATTAATTCCCATGCAATTTGCATTCGCACTCCAAATGTTAATCAGCTGAATAATTGACTCGCGTAGTAAGTAAGAGCCAAAGAATGAAATAAAAATCCAAACGTTTTAGGGTTTATGCCTTTATCCTTTCGATCACTTCTTTTTTTTCTCAAAAAACGCAGCTGCTCGTCACACCCTACCCACCCCTGGAAATCAAGAATGAATGAATGAAAAAGCCAAGAAAACTTTCTCCAATTACAGACGAAAAAGTTCCTTTCCAATGCCGCCTCGCCATGCCATACCATGAAAAGCTGGTTTTCACTCCCTATTCAAAAACTCATTCCAAATTTGTATGCATATCCCAAAGCACAGCGGGAGTAGTTGCATTATTGCATGCACTCCATAAGGTAGCGCTATGTTACGTCGTCTAGCATTGGTTCCATTCATCATGCGTTATAACCACGCATCCATAATTTTTCTTAAAGGAAATGCTAAGAAATTCTCATGGGTTGATCAAGAATGGAAAGAATAAATTGCTGTGCGGTGGATTGAGTTTTGGATCAATCACAGCTATTATATTCCTATCGACTGTTTAGGACTTACACTGGGGGAGAAGAAAGCACACACTTCTTCCAATAAATAAATGACTAGGGTTGGTTGGAGATGCATTCCCATGCATGGGAAGGCAAGACATACAGCCCAGCCCACCCTTTTATCCATCGTCCCGTCCAAGATCTGAGGGAGGGTCTGTCACTCAACATTTCAGAGCCACTCAAAATCTCATTTCAATTCCTTTTGGTATTCTGCTCCCCACACCATCTGCATTAAGAGTCAACCCCATAATGCAACTCCACTGACTGCACTTGTGGTGAAAGTCAATTCCCTCACTTCCCTTTGTCTTGTGTGTATGGCGTATGGAGAAATGCAGTAAATGCGTGGCTACGCTACATCACAGCCTCGCCTCAACCAAGGCTGGTGTGACTTTTGAACCGCACCGCCGCGCCGCACGGAGATTTTCCTTTGATTTCATTCCCACGCAATGTATTTTATTCCAAAGGTGTTCCGCTTTCATCCTAATGCATTATGATGTTGAACAGGGATTTTAGGGTATATGCTAAGTAAGTTCTAGTGTACTACATATACATACGTAAGAAAATGTGTACAAGAATTTCAAATTTTTCCGCGTACGTACGACTATACAATGCAAGAAGCTACAACATGCTTTCAGGGACTCCAATCACAATTATTTCCATAATTCCTGCCTTTTCTACTGTTGCGGAGCATTCCCCTTCCATGACTTTTACATTAAGCTGCACGTATCCGAAGTGCAACCACACACAGCAGCCCAAGTGCAAGGAATCTTGGAAAAAACCCTTCAAGATCCAAGATAGCTTCCCTTTTCCTGCATCAATCTTATTCGAAAAGTTAATACATCACCTGCTTCTCCCCCTCCACTTCTAAATGTGTTCACCATGCACTACATTATAATGAGAAAGTGACACTCTTTTCCCTTCCCAACCAAGGCATATCCTCGGACAGCGTTTTAAAAATCCCTCCTTCATCTCACCCTTAAAAATGAGATTTTTTTTTTGCACAAATGAAATAAACTTCGGAGTTGACTTCAAGTCTTATGCACTGGGCAGGGCAATGGGGAAGTTGAAAAATGAAGGGAAAGCCTGAAACCTGGTGGAGTAATTTCCGGGCGGGAAAAAAAAATTCCATGTAATCAAAAGGAGATGAGACTACGAACGCTATCCTTTGCCGCACGTGCAGTGTGTAGCGGGTGAAAATAAAGTCCTGTCTTTGCTCCAAAAAAGAAAATAAACCACTCTGACTTAAAGTCTAATGAAAACGGCAAGCTCTATGCTATTGGCTTCCATCCTCTTTACCTTCGAGGACATGTGGATTTTCTGTGTTTGAAAGAGATTGAATACAACCACTAAGAACCCCACCCCCGAATTCATGTGGAGAATCATAGGAAACCCAGAACCAGGGAGTGTGTGAGAGACACGAGATATCATTATTGTTTTGTAGCGGTGTCGAGGATCGGATATTGCGTGTCGAGGTACATGAACTCATTCGACGACGACGGGACTTGTATATCGTAACCCTCATGTACAAAGTACAGTACGTGTAATATCCTTACGAAACACTATACTATGCGACGAGACGATTGGTCCTTCCCCCCTGGTTTTACAGTCCTGGACAATTTTTTCCTGTTCATTTCTGGTAAATAAAATGAGTTTTGCGTGTCTGGAGCCATGCTTGGGTTTTATGACGCCTCATTTTCCTTCCCTTATCCAGGAGCATTGGAAATTCCAAGAGGAAACCTCCCCATTACACATACACACATAGTAGAATGAGTAGCTTATTACTTTTTCTTATTTAAGGAAGAAAACTAAAACTTTCAGCAGGGGGTGCCAAGACATTTTGCTTCTCGTCAAACCCCCGCGCCCGCCCGTCGTCTCAAACCTCTCTACTCAAAATCAGATAATAATTATTAGAGCGCAGTAATTTTCCTTCTGGAGAAAAGAGCGGGAAATGCATAAACACTGTGAGTGTGAGTAGGAGAAAACTAAAGGGCTTAAAAAACTCCCTTTTCCTTGAAGGGCTTTACTACATATGGGAGGAAGTGTGAAGAAAGATATTGTATGTATGGCGGGAATGGGAACATGAACATAACACATCTACATTCTGGGAAAATATCAAGTCCTTCCATCAGCAGCTCTCAAGTCATCAGTCAACGGGGCAAGGGAAAGCGGAGCACTTTCACTGAACAAAACTACGAAGAAAGAGGTGACGGGGAATAAAAAAAAATCCCGTCCGAAAAAATAAGAATGGCAAAAAGCTTTGGACTCCCAAGACATTTCATTCACCGTTCAATCCATGCATGCATGCATACACGTGAAGTCCATTTGCAAGCTAAGGTTTGCACGCAACGTTTCCTCTCCTTGCCTCCCTATCGCCTATCATGATTTGCTTTATTACTCCGTCATAAAGGGAGAATAAAAAGATCTTTAGTCCAGTTCAGTCAAATGAATTAGGTCTATAAGAGCAAGAGGACCCACATATAAATACATTACGAGTAATACATTATCCTACGGGTGGAATACATAATTTAACCTGTGTAATTATTAATTAGTCCATATGCCATGCTTTTAGGCTTTCAAACCTTTCAGCGTGATTTCAACACATTGTTGTTCCTCTTGTGACGAGACTCATTACACAATCGTAGATGCCTCATTTTCTCACTCAACATTAGTACTGCATTTAAATGAATGCTGAATTGGAAAACATTCATGTCGAGCTAACTGAACAAATTTTTAAAGCATTGGCTTGCAGTATTTCAAAAAAAAACTTTTTTGAACTTTTTTCAAGAATAAATATCAAGGAGCCTGAAACTTATGGGTGCTTCCCCTATCCCCCTTCCACTTTTTACAATGAGTAAAGTTGAGGACTGTTAAATTTACTAGTGTTTACTTTATCCCTAGCATGTCGTCGAAACTCTATCTTTTCCACCTAAAAGGGACAATAAAAAAATTCTAGATCTCCCCTTCCACGCAAGTGAACCCTGGATTGCTTTCCAATGCAAATACCCACTCCACAAAATAGGGCCAAAAACCCGCGAATCATGCTCAGAATAGAAGTGGGCCCAAAACCGTTCCTTTATTACATTTTTGTGGTTTAAGTCGATCCCCCAACCAGGAGGACTTTATGACTCATAATAAAATTTCTTTTTAAAGGCCCACCCATGCATTGCAAGTCTCCAAGTTAAGTACAGTGCGTACGTTACGTGGGCGCCGTGTGGTGTCATTTTAAGACGTCCCGTACCAAAATCAACTTTTAAAAAGTTTAGTCACTACTACAGAGTCAGTCGGAGTCAGAGTAGATTCAAAATGAACAAACAAATGGATCCTTACCTGGCGTGGTGTGCTCCAACGGAATTAACGTAAAAAGAACTTGCTGATAGCGCACTATCCGGGATCCTTCCATTCTGCATTCCCAGGGGAGCCGAACATAGATCTGTTCAAATAAAGAAAAGAATATATGTGTTACAAATGTGGTCAAAATATTAATTTGATTTTCCTTTGCATACTTATGCACATCCACATATTACATCCTCTGGTTTTATTAATATGGAAGACATTAAGAAGCGGGGAAGAGGGGTTGCCGTTGCATTCCTATTGCAAATACGACTACAACGCGACTCGGGCGACGGCTGTCAATGTAAAATCTACACGATAATCCTATTATGAGTTTCCGCGTC
>JAAXYW010003557.1:0-11322 GCA_036851895.1 Orthonychiurus folsomi | reverse complement strand
TGCATTTGGAAGACTCGATCGAAAACCAATAAAACTTAACCCTAACACATTTAATTTTCATAAAGTAATGCAGGCGTAATATTTTGAATAACAAGAGTCAAGGATGAGAGCAATGAGATAAGCCCTCTTCCTCATAACATAACAGCCTCCATCCAATCCCAATCGGCATGTGGTGCATCTCCATTGTGAAGGGTACAGCGTGTAACAATCCATTGCATTGCATTCGCTTTTACGTACCTGAAAAAGCAGGTGACGAGCAGGGCGCACGGGATTTAAATCCGGGGCACAGAAAAAACAGTAGTCGGCAATGACAATCTGGAAAAGTTGGTTTGGTGGATTTAAATGAGTTAAATTAAATTAAATTAAGACAGATTTTTTGCCCTTCTAAAATGATAGAAGTGACGACAAGATTATCGCAAGGGGTGTATTTGGCTGGGGAAACGGTGGAGTGCGGGATAACATTTAAGAATCCATCCCCACCCCCGGATGCGACGAGCAGTTGGAATGAACAGGAAGAAGTCCTCGCCCTCGCCAGTGCTCAAATCTACTGCCAATGTAGATTGAGTGAGAGTCAAGTGACGATGGGGGAAGGGTCAATGGGTGAGGTCAGTCAGGCCACGACGCAGGCTGTGAGTCGGACCTCATTTGCGCCCACTATGAGTGGGGAAATTGGCAGTGGAAAGGGAGGAAATGCTCCATTTGCAGCTGGGTCATCTGGAGCCAGTCACGTCGTGTCCTCTACGAAACCCACAATCCTGTTCTGTGACCTCAGACTACTGCCTGGAGAATCAAAAACATGTACGTGTAGGACAATGTAAAATAAGGTTTATTACGTTTAATGATAATAAAATTGGATTGAACTGTCATGTATTAATTGTACTCGTCTTCTTCCTAGTTTGGTACCGGGAAAGGATTCCAGTGGATGGACCACCGTCATTCCGTGGCCAAACCGTTAGGTATGCGTATAAATTGACAGTCGGAACTCAGCGAATCAACTCCGCCATGAAACTCCATCACGTTCAACTTCGGGTTCTTGTTCTGCAAGGTAAATTTTAATTTTAAGTGTATTTAATTTTACAATTATTGCAAAGATAAGACAGTTGCACACAGAACCAGTTAATTGCAATGGCAATTAATTCCGTTTTTCCGTTTTTGAGAATAAGTGCTTTCAATTTTTCAAATTCGAGTTAATGGGTGTAATTGTAATTGACCCAGACTTCAACATTTAGCCCCATACTAACCACGGTTGGCTTTTAGAATTCACAGAGTCCGCAATTTTGAACGGGAGTGAGTACTTGAGCCCCTCCAACCCATTCTTAAGTGAGGAGGATCAAGGAGACCCACTTAGACTCCGCCCTTCAAATCCTCCAAGTCGTCACCTCCCAGCGAAATCAAAAGTTCTACAACGTGACGAATTCCAGGGGACATGTCGTTAAGTTCTGTACGTTCAAACAAGCGTACAAATTGGGCGAGGACATCGTTGGCAGCTTGGATTTTTCCGAATCCAATGTCCCTTGTATCCAATATGCAGTTACTCTGGAGTCAGTGGAGGAAATTTCTCCTGAATGCCGGAAAAATGAGCGACAAAAACCAAGTGTGAGTTCCTACTCCAAATTCCATGAAATGACGATCGGATTCCAGCAAACACATTTCGTGCTCCCGGTTCCCCTCCACATCACGCCGTCTTTTCACACGGATATTGTTCAACTCAAGTGGAGGCTACATTTTGAATTTGTGACTTCGACGAGTGGTTTTGGGGCTGATGAGTTGTCCATGAAACCTAGCCCGACGGGATCCGAGGAGGACATGGATGGTACGTTCTGGACCGGACCAACCGCAATTAACATTGAGACGATGGTATGGGATCTACCCATCAAATTGTACCCGAATTTACCCTCATATTTGTCCCAGGGATTACAGATACCGACCAGGGGGACACAGATCATTTGAATTGAACTTTCAAACGTATTTTTTAAGAATTTGTAGTAATGGAAATTTAATAAATGGTGGAATCGTGGTTTGGCTCGTTGTGTTGTAAACATTTTTGTTGGAGTTTTTTTTAGATTTTTATTTATTAGCTAAACTGCTTCACTAGAGCGTGATCAAATGTCAATGAAAGAAACACCGGTTCAATATACAGACGCCATAATGAATGCAAAGTATAAAATACTCAATGATTAAGGGGAGCCGGTCTTGTCTTGTAACTCCTACGTTTCTCCTCGGATGGTCGTAGGTTCAGTACTGAGCGAGTTGTTTCATTGCACTTGGCAGTTACGAATGAACAGCTCAGAGTAAAATGTTGTTGGTCTATAGGAGAGTGGGCGTGCGGATGATCAGATCATATGTACACTTATGAGCGGATAATCTATCCATCTGTCGAGGAACATTGTGGCTTGGTCTGGGCGGAGCTCAAATTTGTTATAGGAGAAGACGAAAAATAGTTTGCGTATTTGGCATGTCGGACGGAAAGGAGGTGCAGATGAAGAGATTCAGGGCATGTGCGACGCGGTTAAAGTGGAATGTTTGCGCGTGTGCGTGTGTGGCCAATTTCGGTAGCTTAAAGTGTTCACAAGCCCATCATACGCATAACTAAATTGGAATGTTTGCGTTTGTGTGTGTGTGTGGTTCCCTCCTATTTTGAACCCGCCGAACCGATGTCGGAGGTTTATAGCTTAAAACTTGCACCAAATTATGCAAATTAACCTTAACATGTATTATCATACTAAACACTAACATAAAGTAATTTTTTGAATTGTTGGACTTTTTTAAATCCCTGAAATATTTGAAACTTCTGGAATTCTTGAAAAATTTGGGATTCCTGAAATTCCTGGAATTCTTGAAATTACTGAAATTCTTTAAATTACTGAAATTCTTCAAATTAC
The DNA here is from genome assembly GCA_036851895.1 of Orthonychiurus folsomi. NCBI lineage: Eukaryota > Metazoa > Arthropoda > Collembola > Poduromorpha > Onychiuridae > Orthonychiurus > Orthonychiurus folsomi. The sequence goes on along the minus strand of JAAXYW010003557.1, from coordinate 8,440 downwards.
TGAAATTCTTCAAATTACTGAAATTCTGGAATTTCCTGGAATTCTTGAATTATCTGGCATTCCCGAAATTTCTGAAATTCCTGGAATTCTTGAAATTACTGAAAATCTTGAAATTACTGGAATTCTTGGAATTCCTGAAATTCTTGGAAGTCTTGAAATTATTGAAATTCAGATTTCAGATCAGATGCTGGATTATCTGATATGATCGGGTCCTTACATTTTGTACATTATATGCATTTTGTGCATTATGTGCATTTGGTGCATTTGGTGCATTTTGGACATTTTGTACATTTTGTACATATGGTGCATTTGTACATTTTGTGCATTTTGTACATTTTGTGCATTTTGTACATTTTGTGCATTTTGTACATTTTGTACATTTTGTCCATTTTGTACATTTTGTGCATTTGGTACATTTTGTGCATTTTGTACATTTTGTACATTTTGTGCATTTTGTACATTTTGTGCATTTGGTACATTTTGTGCATTTTGTACATTTTGTACATTTTGTGCATTTTATGCATTTTGTGCATTTTGTACATTTTGTACATTTTGTGCATTTTGTACATTTGGTGCATTTTGTACATCTTGTACAAACCCGAACCCATACCCAAATGAACCCATACAACACTACAGCAAACCCCCTTTGCAGGTAAAAATTATGAGCCCCTTTTTCACGGAACGCTTGATATGCCCAACGTTTTGGATGCACACATTATCTATTAATTTTAGGAAATTATATGATTGATTGATTGATTGATTGATTGATTTTATTTCAACTCCTTCGGGCTCTTGCCCTTAGGAAATTATATAGCTTAAGCCGTTATACAACACAGGGTTGGCCGTCAGGTGTGTTATTAAAATGATGGAAAACAATCACGCACAATTTAAAAGCACCTCGACAGTTTTCATCCTGATGGACATTTTTGTCAATCCCAAGCCATACTGGTTTGTAATTCCCACAGTTAATGCGAATATGATTGCGGAAGGGTAATGTAATTCAACTTGTAAAGATAACAAAATTTCCCACTCCTGGCCACAAAAACTATAGTGAAAATGCAATTAACCCATAAACTTTAAATTACATTGTGGATCCACCACTGTAATAGAAAACAATCGTGGGAAAAGAACTTAAAGATCCTTCCGAAGCAAATGGATAGAAAGTCCAGAATCTCCCAGGCGGAGACAAAGTCATTCAGTCCAGCCTTAATTTAAATCTTGTTGATGGTCTCGTCGTTCAGACTTGATTCACAAAACAGCACAACTCTTGCTCAATTGCAATTTGATTCGCAGACGTCTCACCACAACTGAACCATTCGTGAATCCCAAGGTAAATTGCCATACAGCGTTATCATTATTACGTTTTATTAAGTCATGCTCTCCCAATTGTAAGCATTTTGGATACAGCTGCAAACATTAACAAATTTTCCATTCAAATCAGACCGAAAATGCACAAAGTCGGAAACAGCAATATTCCAGATGGCGCGATGATCGCCCTCTCCTTCAACCACGGAGAAATTGACCATCCAATCTATGGAAAAGCCAGCGNGGAAAAGCCAGCGCATCATGCGTACTTCCACTTCTTCTTCCCCAAGGGGAAATCATACTTCCCCCTATTCTTTTTGACAAACCAGGAATGGACGCGATTGTCAAGAGACTCCTCCCAGAATACCGCCATCTTTGGCCAGACGATTTGGATGATGAAATATCCGCAAGACTCCTCGATCTAGTAAAACTAATAGCTTGCATCACACCAGACTGTGATTTCAACGACCCAGCCGTATCCCTTGCAGTTGAAGTCTACATTCTCGCTTTTGCAGCAGACGACTTTTTCGATAATTACACAGGAGAGGAATCAATGGATTTTTCAAAAATCTCTATGCTATTCAACGGGATCCACGATTGGATCAGTGGAAAATACAAAACTTTGGAGGAACTGCCACGGATCAGTCCGGATTTTGAAATATTTGTAAAATTTCTTTGGAATTTGATTCGGAAATTGGAGCGTCATCGACCAGAATGGAATGATAAATCCAGTTTGACTCATTTCCAAAGGCGATGGGAACAGGACCTCGTGGCACATGTGCTCCTGAATGAAGTTAATAACGAATTTTCTGAATCCACTCAAGATTTTTTCAGGGCGTATGCTTCTGCCGGGAATACTACGATTCAGTACATTGCGTGGATCCGGAATCTTGCCTTGCCGGAAGCCGTAGAGGCAAATCTTTTGTATCAAAGGATGCGTTTCTGCATTGCTTGTTGCAGTGACCTTTTGAATGACGTCATTGGACTTACCCGGGATATTCGAAAGGATCAAGTCAATGACACAACTATTTTATCCGCCGTTGTCAACAAAGGTGTGAAGCTACAGGATGCATTCGACAGAACATACAACAGATTATTGGATTGCATCAATGACATTCGGGTGGCCATGAGGAAGTTGGGGGAATTGTACAAGGGAAATGAAGACGTAGAGAAATTCCTCCGGCTGATTCAGGTTTGCATGGACGGTCAAACCATTTGGTGTTCTATGGTGGCCAGGTATGGGGACACGAATCCGAGGATTGTTCAGATTTGAATTAATTGTATTGTAAGTCATTTGTAATATTGGTGTTTGCAATTAAATATTAATCTGCTCAGAATAATTTGTAACTGGACATTTCTTATGCAAATAAACTCGTATAATCACTATATTGATCCACTGGTTTGAATGAACAGGCCGAGACAAGTATATTTAGTTTTGTAAAATACCGCTACTTTACGCAAGTAACGTAGTTCAATATTTGCAACTAAACACAGTGGAGTCGTGGCGGCATGCGGTGCCGATTCGTCCGACTGGCCAGAGCCACTCCATGCATGTGTATATGCATTCCGCCCAAACCACAAAACGAAATAAAACAGATTGGCATTTGACCGACGGAAATCTAGATTTTACAGGTAAAATATTTAGAGTCAAATTTCTAAAAAAGCACATTATTAGCTGCGATGCATAAGACTGGAATAATAAGTGTGCCACCGATGCTTTGACGTGGAACCCTATGTATTTTGGTTACTCCAGAATGCAACCCCCCAGAGAATAAAAGAGCTCATCCCTGGAAATAACTTACTGCCACTTCTCTCCGACCTTAGAGGTGAAGGTTAATGGGAATATTTTACTTCAAAGCATCCGCTTGTAATTTAGAGTCTGCAGCATTTATTGGCCAAAACTTGTTACGTGTGACTTTGGGGATTCCTGCGACAATGGGAACTCACATACCCTTGGCGTTGGGACTTCTGCAAACAAGTTTTATCGTGTATTTCGTATGGTTCTTGTCCAATTAATTTTTTGCTCGTATGTGACCCGCTTCAAAACTAGAACAATAAAACAGGAATAGCGCAAAGACTGGTGTCACAGACGCCTCACCACCGCCAAATCATCAACTATTCATAATTCAACGGGTAAACTTGCTCATTCAAAATTTACAAGGCCGTTTCATATGACGTTCACTGCCAATTTACCACGTTCAAAATAAACAACATTAACAATTTTTCACTAACTAGAACCATGGCAACGGTCGGAGCCAGCACCATCCCACAAGGAGCAAAGATCGGCCTCTCCTTCAACCATGGAGAAATTGACCATCCAATCTACGGAAAAGCCAAACCAAAAGGTGTGATCCCACTACTTCTTACCCAAGGACAAACCATTCTCCCCGCGATCCTCTCCAACCGCCAAGAAATGAACTCCATTGTCCAAAAACTCCTTCCAGAGTACAGGGACTTGTACCCAGATGACCTGGACCAAGAAATATCCGCAAGACTATTCGATCTAGTTATATTAATTGCATGCATTATCCCAGACTGTGATTTCAATGAGCCAGCCTTTACAAGGCCGTTTCATATGACGTTCACTGCCAATTTACCACGTTCAAAATAAACAACATTAACAATTTTTTACTAACTAGAACCATGGCAACGGTCGGAGGCAGCACCATCCCTCAAGGAGCAAAGATCGGCCTCTCCTTCAACCATGGAGAAATTGACCATCCAATCTACGGAAAAGCCAAACCGAAAGGTGTGATCCCCCTACTTCTCACCCAAGGACAAACCATTCTCCCCGCAATCCTCTTCAACCGCCAAGAAATGAACTCTATTGTCCAAAAACTCCTCCCAGAGTACAGGGACTTGTACCCAGATGACCTGGACGAAGAAATATCCGCAAGACTATTCGATCTAGTTATATTAATTGCATGCATTATCCCAGACTGTGATTTCAATGAGCCAGCCGTGCACCTCGCACTCGAACTTTACATAATAGCTTTCGCAGCAGACGACCTCTGTGACAATTTTTCCGGAGGAATGACGATGGACTTTTCAAAAACATTTCTATTATTCGATGCCCTCCGTGACGTCATGGGCGGGAAATACAAAACTATTGAGGAGCTACCCCTGGTAAGCCCAGACTTGGAAGGCTACGTCAAAGTGCTGTGGAATTTTCTTCAAAAATGCGAGAAAACAATGCCCATGTGGGAGACGGGGCTGGAGCATTTTCGAAGAAGCTGGGAGGAGGATTTGATGGGTCACATGGTTATGAGTGGACCGGCTAAAGAGTTTTCAGCATCAACTCAGGATTTTTACAGAACATATGCTTCTGGGGGCAATGGCACACTTCAATTCATTGGTTGGATTAGAAATCATTCCATGCCGGAAGGGATAGAGGAGAATATCATGTATCAGCGGATGCGCTACAATGTTGCAAGTTGTAGTAATTTACTGAATGACGTCATCGGCCTTGGGAGGGATATTCGGAAGGAGCAAGTGAATGATACGACTATTTTATCTGCTGCTAGCAAAGGTATGGATTTGCAGGTTGCTTTTGACAAAACTTATGGCCAGCTGCTGGATTCCATTAATGACACTGAGATTGGTGTGAAGTACTTGAGGGAATTGTACAGGGGGGATCAGAATGTGGAGAGATATTTGCGGCTGATTGAGCACTATGTGGATGGCCAAGTTATTTGGTACTCTATGATTGCAAGGTATGGGGACACGGAGCCTAGGATTGTTAAGATTTGAAATTGCCTTTGAATTGTTTGCGGGTATACTTGTGAGGGCTTGGCATGATCTATTGGTCGTTGAATAGTGTTATTTTGAATTGATGTGTGGTAAATGTTATATTGTTTGTATCAAGAATTTAGTGCATAAATGTGTTATATATTTTATTGTACAAGTATAATGTGTCAATTGGCAACCTCTGTAGTAGTGGCAGTAGACCAATAAAAGTGTCATCTTTCTCTTCTTGTTTATTGGAACTATTACAGGAGCACCTCGCAAACTCAAATCTGTATAATAGTAACCCTGCCCGAATAATAACCCGTCCTCAAATAGCAACCCAGTCTTACGGATGCAAAATGAGAAATGTCGAGTTTTTGTCTAAGTTTTTGACGTTTCAGTACATCTGCACGAAAGCATTGCACATGTGTGATGGCAGCCATTTTGATGCAATCCTTTGTTTCATGCAATATTGTCTTGCGCAGATGTGGTAGGAGCTTTACAGTTTACATGAAACGATCTCAAACACTTATGCTATGCACCCGCACTCTCTGTACTGCGCATGTGCGTACCTTTCATTCTTGACACAACAATCGATATGCAAATTGAATTTCCATTAAGAAATAATTTCAGTTTATTCGGCCATTAAATTGAACACAGCATCCAGTTACATTATTACCATGAATTTAGTGGATAGTGAGTGTAATTAGCAACTTGTCAGTACTTTGGATTTGTAACTATAATTCAGCGGCATCGAGACAGCTCTTACATAGTGACAAATCAATGTATCGTCGTCAAATATATCTCCGTTGTTTGTAACGCGACGATCGTAAATATAATGTATGTTATACTTTTTTAATGGCTATACTTGTACATAAGCCAAATTTGTGTTCACAGATTAACACAACTTAACTGAAAATAACACAGTTCGTGGGTCGCCGGGAAGAACATTACGCTAACAGTTCGTAAATTACAAATTAAATTATTTACAGTGACCTAAGCATACAAAGCTATTACGACAAATTCCGCTGCTCACTAGTGACCAAATAACCTCAAAATAATCCTGTTCCTCAAGAGACAGCGACCACCTTAAACTCAATACCTCCGTACCGCTTAATCCTCGAGTAAGCGTACACCTGGCCATCCACATAGTGCTGAGCGCACCTCAAGTACCCCTGTACTCCCTCATCTCCCTTGTACAATTCCCCCAACTTCCTCACAGCCACCCTAATATCCATCAAATTCCCAATCATCTCCTTACAAGTTTTATCAAACGCAGCCTGAAGACTCATTCCTTCCTTAACGACAGCTGTTAAGATAGAGCTATCCTTAACCTGATCCTTCTCCATATCCCTCCTCAGTCCAATAACGTCATTCATCAAATCCGTCTCATTCCCAATGCACATCTTTAGCCTTTGAAACAAAGGATTGTACTTGAGCGTGCTCGGCAATTTCGGACAACTAAAAGCCGCTATGACTTGAAGGACCAAAGTACCCCCGGATGCATGGGAGCGGAACACGTCATTCGAGTTGCGGGTAAATTCATTTTTCGGCTCCATTAATAGCACATGTCCCAAGTACCCCTCCATCAAGTCCCCCATTAATTCCTCCATCTTATCAGGGACAAGGGCCTCTGCTTTCTTTATGACATTAAAAACGTGCTGATTGTAGCCTGACATCTCAGGGGTCAAATTGGGGACGTCCTCCCAATTTTTAAAAGTCCCGCTGTACAATTTTTGTAGGATGTCAATCCCATGCCAAGCATCTGAGAATTGGAAGGCGTCCATGTCACTCAAATTGTCGATGACGTCATCGAGGGCAAATCCGAGGGCTGTGTGTCCAAAAACGAGATCTAGTTTTTCATCCTGGTGACCTGGATCCGCGTCGGGAAGCACATGGGTGGAAATTGTGAGGAAATCCTGGAGGCGGGCTAGGATTTGATCGTCGAGGTCGTCAGGCCAAAGGGGGCGGTACGAGGGGAGAATTTTTGTGATGTACGCGTCTACTGTTGATTGGTCGGATTCGGTGTGGTGGGCGGAGAAGGCGCCGGACGGGAGCATTAGTGGGATTGTGCAGTTCGCGTTCACTTGGCCGTAGGTCGGGTGGGTGAGATGGCCGTGGTTGACGAGCATTCCGACTTGGGTTCCGGGGGGAATAATGGTTGTGAGATTTGTCGTGTTTTCGGGGGACATGGTGGTGTCTGTGGAGAATTGGAGTTTTTTTCAGTGAGTTGTTTAGTATCGGAATTGTACTCAATGCCCGCCGGAGCAGTTATAAAACTCACCTGATGGAATCCCCTAGTAGGTGAGAGAAGTTTATGGTAACCGGACACTGATAATTCTTACAATAAAACGTTTTGACGTTGACGACATATGGAGTGGAGTGTGATATTGTTAATACTTGGATTATATGGGAATCAGAGTGGAATTCTCAATTAACGATTTATCTCACAAACTTTGAAACGCCATTGAATTGACTGGTGGACCGTGTGAACTGTGAAAAATCCACACGAAGTATGTAGTTCCCGAACCTGCAACCACCGTGCGTGAACACTGCTTGTTGTTGTATCAATATTGGCATCTTGGGAAAATTGGGAATCCATTCGTTGACTGGCCACGGCCAGTGTACACTACGAGTTATTTGGCCTTTTCTTAATCATGAGAATGGATTTTCCCCCATTAACTATATTATCATACACATACTAAAGTGGAATGTTTGCGTGAGTGCGTGTGTATGTGTCTGTGTCCTATCTCTTACGAAACCACCGAACCGATTGCAGAGCTTGACTGCTTTAAATGTTCAGCAGGTCAGCGGAATTTGCATAGGCCAGGTTACAAGGTGACCTGACCCTTGACCTCTGAGTTAGGCCATTGTCCTTAGCTAAAATGAAAGTGAAACCTTACACGTGACTAACCCAAAACAAGTTTTAAGTAAGACATGCACTAGGATGAGTCCGGGGCCGAAAGCCCCGGCGAGCGCTTTACAATTATTTCCCGACTTTCTGGGATTGCGATTTTCTGTTCTCGTGTGATTTGTGTCTTTCGCAATTTTAAGGAGGTACCTCACGCAGGCGGGCGCGCTAGTCCCATCATAAATTCAATTTCTTCAAGATTCCCAGAACATGCATCAGTTGAAGAATTTGAAGCCTTCGCGTCCTTCAGCTTAGCAAATGACCGATTTTCTTGTAAAATGATTATACATTATTTTTTATGATCATATGCATAAGATTATACATTATTAGAGCAGCTGCATGCTTGCATGCGGCTGCCTTACGTCTTAGCAGATGTATGTAGTCGTCGTATGTACTCTAGCATTTTTGTTTTTGGTCGGATTCGCTTGAAACTTGGTATGAGAGGTCCTTAGGGCATAGCTCCCCTCGAGTTCGTTGGCCAGCAAGATTGGTCAAGTG
>JAAXYW010003556.1:0-11324 GCA_036851895.1 Orthonychiurus folsomi | reverse complement strand
GGCGGGATCCAATCAAATCCACCAAAGCCAACCAAGAAATGCCAAAAGGCTCAATTAATTTTACGACATGTTCTGATTTTGAGGCAAGACTCACTTTGTTGTTTTCTGCCTTTGCCTTCGTCGTTTTTTTTCTTTTAAGGGAAGATGGATTTGCAACGTAACGTTACGTATTGCAATCCAATGTAAGTCTACTACGAAGGGGAATTTGTTTCCTTTGGTGGCGTACTATTCCCCTGCTGTTTAGCATGTTGTGGTAGAATGATCATGTTTCATAAACAATCAAGCTAAATTTGAAATAGTAAATTTTTATACGGTGGAATATTCATATTAACAGTAGTTTCTATTCTTACTTCATTTTGCTGCATGTCTTATTTGTTCTAAGTTAGGCAGGAGAAAGTTGTTACGTCACACAGGGATCAAGTCGAGATCATTGGAGTTCCCACTCAGGCACGCCATGCCATGGATGCACCTCGCTATTGAAATACCTCCGCTTCACTTCTACAATGTACATATTTATGAATTCTGATTTTTGGTAAGAAAAGCGAGTAGATAACATTACGAACATAAACCCCTTTTCCTTTATAGTATATTATAGTATAGTATGGACACGTCACGTAATACATACGTAGTCCACATCACATTGCAGGGCAGCGCCATATATGATAAATGAGACCCTGGCCGCTCGTAAATTAAATGTGGATTTTGACTGGTTGTGGAAATGGAGATAGGAAATCCAGTGGCAGTCTGGATTCACAAAACGAGAGCTTTTGCAATGGCGATGGCTATTGTTGTTTTATGGAAAATCGTGTTGAATGGACTCCATGCATATGGGCAGGGCATACGTACGTACCATTCTTCAAAAGTATTCTCCAAGGGGGAAAAGGTTTCCGAATGTGGATGAAATCAGACAAGGATCTAGCCACTCCACACGTACTGTACAGTACCGCACCGTAGTAGGTGCGTGGAGAAAGCTGTGGTGAAAGCAGAGAAAGCACCGCACCGCACCGTGCATGGCGTGGCTGCAGAAAATGTAAAAAAAAGACTAAAGTTGAGGATCCAATGAAACTTTCTCCATAGAATCAGCGTCAGTTTCGATGATAGCGATTTGGACACTTCCCAGACAAAGGCCCCCTACTCTACACTACGTAGCATAAGCATAAGTTCCCCGCCGCTGGACGGACTACGGAGTCAGTCGGAAAACTTTTCTTTTCCCCATCCAATGTCGTGTCATATCACTATCAGGATTTCCATTCTTTCATCCCTGTGCCATACACGCAAAACGCACGCAGTCTTCTCACCATTCATCCTTGGCGCGTTCCCCGCCCACAGAGCCTGGGCGGAAGCAACCAGCCCATTATATAACTTTCCTTTGTACGACCGATGGCAGGGGGAAATCCCTTGTTACTATCTTTCACTCACTTATGGTGAGTTGCGGTGGTGATCCTCGTGGAGGTAGATGTGGGAAGTTTAAATCTTTTCTTCATCTTTGTGTGTCTATGTTTGTCTATGTGTGGTGTGAGTATATGTAACGCACGGCTGCGTGGAGGCGCGTGTTGCGTTGACTGGGATTTGCATTATCTACAAATTTAATTGCCTCGCGGGAGAATAAAATATTTGAATTATAAAATGTAATACAGCCATCACCAACCCATCATTTTGAATGAATGAAAAATAATGTTTTGTGTGTTTTGTGTACGTATCCTCTGCTGGGAGTATCAATGGAGTGAGAGCATTTCTTTATTTCGAGAAGATAATAAACTTTTTACAATAGAAAAGTGGTATCTGGTATGAACATTAAAGTTTTACATTTCCGGAGGGCTTTAGAAATTTTACTGACCATAGAATTCCATTATGGAAATTGAAAATCCTTCATTTTACAAAAGCCCGGACTCGTTCCTTTGTCGATATGATACAATACAGCAAATACACACATACTCCATTTCAAATTATAACGAGTATAATAGAAGTACTACATAATACAAAGGAATCTGATGAATAATTTTAATTTTCCCTTCACAGAACTAATGGACCTGAAAAGCATCGCCGTGCTCAGTGACCACCCTCATCATCCACTTCACCCGGACTNCCACTTCACCCGGACTGGGAATTTACGTACCATCGAGTGTTTCCCCGAGGGAATGCGTCGTCCAATGCGAATGAGGCGGGAACAAAGGAACGACGGACAGGGATAGCGGCCATGTCAATTACAGCCTTCCCAAACCCACACAAAGGAATGTCCAGTCTCAAGGGGGCAACGACCACGATGCGAGAAAATTTGAATCCAAAGCGCTGGTCGTCGATCCTGGAACAAGAATTGGAGCGAAGCTTGGCGCAGATGCCGCCAAAGGAGAAGGAATTTCATTGGAGGCCCTGGATACATAGGGTACGATGATGAGGACGACCACTTGGTGGAGCTGCCAAGACGACATCAGCGCCATCGGCGGCGCCATTGGAAACGACACCACCATTTCCACTCCCATGCCAATACCCATCATTACAGGCAAAGAGGATATGGGTGAATTTGGAGGGAAATTTAAATGTTTCAAGTCCATTCCTAAGTGTACCTCAATCATATCATGTAATCCGAGTATAAGGTGTAGGGTTAGTGACTGAAAAATGTTTTCCATATACAAATCCACAAGTTTACATTAGGGAAATACATAGCAGGAAAGGAAATAATTACGGAACGTATCATCAGGATTGGACGATCAGTCAAATTTATTTTTATAAAAAAATAAAAATAACGATAATGGTGTGAGGTATGATACAACATTATAAAGTACGCATACGTTTTTAGACAATGCTTGGGTTCAATTGGCATAACAAAGATTTTTAAAAAATTAATTTATTGTGTATTTAGTTGAATCACAGTAAAAATGCTTTGGAATAAATCCGACTGTGAAAACATTAATTTTTAAAATTAATTGTTACAGTTTTGCTCACTTTGCTTCTAATTTGTTTGAATCTGCATCTCAAATGTAATGGGATTGGTGTGTTGTGTTTTGCCGTGTCATCAATTTAAGGTTCCCCCCGCCCCTTTTGCCAAAAATAAAGCACACGTTAGTTCGGTGAGTTGTACCGTGCTATAAATATTTTGGGAATGGGTCCCTCATTAGAATAATTGCGGTCCTGTCCACCCCATTTTGGTATGGAAAACATGTCGAAATTCAAGAAACCTTATCTGCATAATCTAAAATTAGGCCCTGACAAACCCAGAAATACGCACTGCACAAGAAACTGTATCATTTGGATTGGCAATGCAAATAAGATAATTGGCAATTTTCATGAATAAACAAAGACCATTGTTTACTATTCAAACTTCCCGCCGTCCCGCCTTCCAGTCCCCAGGAAATGAATTGCTAATTCATGGACAGCCAACGCAACGCAATACATACAATGTGTGCTACGCACATTCGTTGGAGTTTGCCATACATAAACTTCCGAAATTTGGAAGTGCGGTACGAGTTTTAGTGTAAACGGAAAGTTTGGAATGCAAACAAAAACAAACTTGCGAAACTTACAGCACGCACGGGCAGCTAAGCCGTACAGTAGTGCAGTGGCTGCGTACTTTATTAACACAATGAGTGTTTAAGCAAAATACACAGGCAGGCCGCTTGCCGCCAAATTTCAAACAACTTCAAATCCTGTGTGTTCAAAAAAAAGCATTTTATTCGGAAATTTTAAAACAACAATAGTGTGCGGATTTATAAATAAACACTATCTTCTTATTAAAATAATCGATAGCTGTCCGTCATTAGTCACGGCACGTCACCGTCACGTCAGGATGAAGAAATCCCGCTGCCCTATATTCAAAATTGCTGTGCAAATATTAGCAGAAAATCCGCCTTAATCCATATTACATCACATCACATGGTATCATCGGATTTCAAATCAAAATGTACGACGCACACGACGCGATGAAACGTGCAAACACTTCAAATGGATCTTTGCAATGCAAACTTTGTTTTCGTGTTCGTCTTCTTTTCCGATATCTTACCGCCGCGCCATGCCACTCGTCACTGTCACGCGTACGCGTACGCGGCATAGGCATATGGCGGAGAATTCAAATCCAGGAATGCACGCAAAAAAAATTCAAACATTTGTGCAATGTAATAGATCAGATGGTACAGAATGAGCCAAGGAAAAATTTCGTTTGAATCAATACGCGCGCGGCACGGAACTTCGATCCCGTCTCGTCGCTTGTCATTTTGGACTGCGTGCAGCGTGCGTGGCCGGATTTGGTTGAAAAGCGCGCCGCTGACGGGCCACGGCACGGGACGGTCGCGACGCGGCAGGATTTGAAGTTGAAAAGTAGTTACGGGGCCCCGAAATTAGATTACACAACATTTGCATTCGGTTTTGACACCGATCGGACGACGGGATTGACGGAGACAACTGCCAACTCCGATTGTATTGATCGGAGTACGAGTACGTCTAACGTGGGAGGTTGACGACGGCGGCGGCGACGGCATGTCTAATCCACCGGATTCCCCGCCAAGGAAAAGCCAACTTTGTTCCAACCTCTGGGGAATTTATCCGTTTCGGATTCACGGGGATTGGAAGTTTTTTTTTCGTAGCGCTTTTTTTTCCAGGTCTCACGACTGACTGACTTCCCTTCGTATTCAAATTCAGATTTTTTTTTCACGATTAAGCTTCTCTGCTTCCGTCGTCGCCGCGCCGTCGGTTGTGGAATCGACGCCGGCAGGTAAGATAATCGTATCTGGCATTTTGCATCTGCTTAATGCTACAAATAGTGCATGCGTGCGTGGGCGTGGGAAATTGGAGATGTGAAGAGCCTGTGAAAAAAACGACTTAAAATTATTGTACTATTCTGAGTTAAGAAATTTTCATTTGGAAAGCCATCTTGATGCGATGAAGCGAGCGATGAATCGCACCGCACGTACTGACGTACGACGCGACGCCCGCCGGCGCTAAGTTTTGAATTTCCCTCGGAAATCCATGCATGTATTCAGTTAATTCAATATTCAAGCTTGAATAAGTCGGAAGCACATTTATTTTGATTTCTTCTCACTGAAATTGATCTGATGTGTTATTCATTCAAATTGTATGGAAAATCCCACACTACTTACTTACTAATCAAATTCCGAATACACACCTTTTCATGGATATTGGAAATACATTTATGAAATTGGGCTAGCGCAGCGTTATGAATAATTACTATTCTGAAGTCTGTGTACAAAAATTAAAGATTTTTGTCCGTAAACATGCAAACTGCGGTGCAAATCATTAAAATAAATCCATTATCCGTGCCCTTTAACATGAAATGTTCCCGCACGTTGCACGTATATTAGTGCATTAGTCCGCCGCGGCGCACCGGCCAGTAAAACCACGATTTTGAAATCCTCTTGTCCTCAGGAAAATGCATCCATTGAATAAATTTCTGGGCTCATTTTGGATTCGAAGGCTTACGTACGTTTACGTACTCAAGTACTACATATACGTATCCGTATGCATGATAATTCCCCTGCATAATTGTAAATGCACGTACATTATGCTCGAAGGGCAAAGTGAGATCAGGAGAGGCAGATCTCCCACAAATGAAAATTGGCACTTTGCTCAAAAATATACTACATTTCGAGGGCTCGTCACCCAAACCACGACGACGACGGTAGCATCTGGATTCCGCAATTTGAGATTCGACACACGAATGTCGACTCTTTACTCTCTATTATAATTCGGGGAAGCAAAACCCTGAGTCAGACGTCGAAACACGTTTCCCGCCATATTCGTCGTCGTCGTGTCACCCATGCCAAGACCAAGACACGATTATAATCCAAAATCCGCGCCACCAGCCCTTGGTCTGTTTGCATAATTTAATTCTATTAGCACCTGCTGGAGCAACCGGCGGGAAGTGCTCTTCGCATTCAAATTAAATGTACTTAGTGGTTCCATTTGCTATTTACACGATGGCGAGGCGGGATTATGGATCTCAAAATCTCATTGGCATTTGTGGGCGCCCGCCGCGCCATACCATACCGTGCCGTGCCTTGCCGGTTGCCTAAGGCGGACGATTCACGTCGCAAATACAAGAGCGGATTTCGGCGGCAGAATAATGTAATCCAAATATTTGCCAAGTGAGAATTGAGTTGAGTTGAATCTGGATCTGCCCTGGCTATGGCCGTGCTTTGTTTGCAAAAATGTACATACACGTAACAAGGGAGGTTGGGTGTAGGCCGTGCGCCGTGCCACACGGCCACATTTGCGGAAAATTAATGCTAAGGAAATTAGTGGTAGTACTGGTGTATTTGTATTTAAATCAGAGTAAAACAGAAAGTGATAAACAAACTGAAGAGCAGCGGAACTCTTGATATTTGCGGAAAATTAATGCTAAGGAAATTAGTGACAGTACTGGTGTATTTGTATTTAAATCAGAGTAAAACAGAAAGTGATAAACAAACTGAAGAGCAGCGGAACTCTTGAGGCACTTTTGGAATGGATTAGGCTATAATTGTAGGAAGAATTTGTTTATGCTTATGGTTTTACAAACAATTTTTAGAAATAATTGAGTACAGAATGTGAGAATAACGTTAATTTTGCACTCCGATATTCTAAAAGCTATAATTTTCTTTACAAAATTGGGCGGGTTTGTACAAAACACTACATTCAAAATCGTCAGAATAAAAGTTTAAAATATCTGATATTGTAATGTAATTTGTCGACCGAATTAAACTTAAAACGCCGAAGAAAATAGACAGAATAGACACGATTCAAACACTAATAAGGTTTATTCTCCATAAATTAAAATTCTGAAAGAATCAACTCAGTTTTCTCAATACCACGCGTCATGTCAAAAGAGTAAGAAAGGGGAAAAAAGAATATGAAATGGAATTTAGGATTCTGGAAAAGATCCGAGTTCTGTTGTCCCCGCATCGCCTCGTCGGCGGGAAAACAGGAAAGGCACAGCTGGACACAGAGCGGGCATCAGGGAAGACATGACTAATGGATTCCGGTGAGATGAGCATGGTAACATGTGTTGTCCATGGCTTCAATCATCGCGTCCGCCGACCATCCACGTTCGCACATATTCACCAAAATGTACAATTTACGTGTCACGTAGGAATTCTATTTGAAAAAACAAAAAAAAGTCTCAGACACCGAAATTGCAAAACTTTTAGGTCAGGCCGAGGCAGCGACACAAATTCAAAAGTCTACCAGTACTATTAGCATGACAAGTGGTATACCTACTATGTATGTATTTGTTTGTATGTTATGTGCTTAGGTTATGTATTTTACAAATACCTGTGCAATGCTGAAACAATTTGCGCTAAAATATTTAGCAACTTTCTCATAGCAATCGTAGTCGGTTATTGTCTCCCTATTGTTAAAAACGGCACTCCTTTCTGCACTGTCCTCTGCAATGACACTCACGACGATGTCCAACATTTGTGTGGTCACTAATTTTCGCAACTAGATTAAATTTAAGCACATAATATAACACATTAATACATGATATTTGATGAATCCCCAAATTCCTGGGGTTAGGCGTCAAACCTTGTAAAGTCGGTTCAATTTTTTTTGAAGTTTCTTCTTCTCCACCGGAGAAGTCGCGGCTTTGATTTGTCGTTGAAGGATGGCCACGGGGACTTCTCCGCTTTCAACAGCATCCAGCTGCGTTAACAAAAATACCGTAAATTGCAATTAAAAATCTAATAGAAGTGTTTTCGGTTCTTTTATACAAAATTGCAGCTCGAAAACGCAATACAAAACTCAACGACGTGAGCTCTGTTCTGAACACAATTGTAATTGGAAACTCAATATTTTTAAACAAGTATTTTAAAATTAATACGAATTGCATATTTCTGCTCATTCAATTAACAATATAATATTAGCTGCATTTTTTTAGGGTTTAGGCCATCTAAATTTCTTGTACAGAAACCTAATTAAATAAAGTCATGGGATCTCAAAGGTCACTGACCTCCACCTCCGGATAAATGATGGGCTGCTTCCCTGGTTTGCTGCCAAAGAACTCCGCAACTGGAAGATTCTTGAGTCTCATGTCCCCGAACTCCATGACATGGCTCTTATCCGTTTCATTTCGAACAATTAAAAATTGTCTCTGGAGACTTTTCCGCGTTTAGATCCGCTTGCTGAAATCCCACAAGGAATAGCACATGTAATCAAATCCACGGGAATCCGAAGTAAATCTCCCGACGACGAAAAGGAAAACTCAACGACATTTCATGGTGCACGTATTTCTTCGTATGCGTACGTAGCGCGGGGAAATTAAACCTGGACACGGATGCCGAGCGGCATTTTATTATGCTCCCACGTACGTACGCCAATAAAAGTATCAATTTCGTCGACGGAGACAAAACTTGGGTCGGATTTCCCCACATTTACTCACAAGACATCAAATCGGCAACGGGAGTTGTCGTTTTAGTTTAAATCGAGACAGGAAAAAGCGCGGGAACGCAAACGGAGCTCAGTTCGGCCTCCCAGGTTTTATGGTGAAATTTTTAATTTGAGTTGGGGCTTTGAGGCTCTCGACTAGACTCTGTCTGTTTTTAGGTCTCATAAAAGTTTCTCTCCTAGTTTGGAACTCATATCATTCATTGATTTTCCTTCGTCAGTTCGTATGTACTAGTACGTATTGTGCAACTGCAACAACGGAAATACACAACGGTGTGGTATGGAGGTGAGCGGATTGTGGATTTTGAATTCAGGGCATTCTCAGTCAGTCAATCGTACAAAATGTATGGGTGGAAAAGCCTAGGTTCAAACAAAAGCGCCGTACCATGTGCCATGTATTATTACACAAAAACTTGTTTCGCGCGGCGCGGGAGTACGTCTACGTACAAAGTTTTGATTGAAAGTCTAACCTACCTGGATTGTATTTTGTCCTGTACACACTATTCAAATTTTCCCACCCAATTATAACGCACGCACGAGCGGATATTTTGTAAAACTTTAATTGGTAATTTTTGTTTTTGTAAAAGTTGAAGGAATTAAGCTTCCGAACTAATAACTATTACATTTTGAATAATTTGTGCATTTTAAATTTATTAATATTGATATTACACATAGCAAATTTACCTTGTCAGTATTTTCCATCCACATGACTGAATACAAGTCTCCCAAGTACGTCCTCCATTGGGCGTCGTAGTAGCAGGCCCAGGAGGATTCAGATGAATTTGCTGCCGTTGTTGCAAAAACTATACGTACGCACAATTACACACAAATTTTATCATAAATTGTTGAAAAAAGAAAACTAATGAATCCTCAAAGAATTTGCGAGCATGCAGCACAAGAAAAGCGTAGCTCCTACAACCACATTATAAAAAGCTAAAACGAAAAAAGCTGAGCTAAAAAAACATCGTGAATGGAGCTAAAAGCGCGTCTGCTTTCGCTTTGCACTTGGACGACAAACTTTTGAAAATTTGATAAAATGGAATGAAAGGAACACAAATGAAGGCCGTGCCGCCGTGAATAAGGTACGTTTTACGCTAACAACATTGCTGAATAAAAAAAGTGATCTGACTACATGTTCCGTAAGACGTAGATGTTTCGCAGAGGTCGCAAGTTTTTAAATCCAAATTCGATTATTTCCTACTTTTGAAACTCCCGGGTGATCCCCCTTCCTCGGCTCTGCTTCCCCCTTTCACTTCATTTCATCGGATTTGATTTCTTGTTTGTTTCCTGAGTGAATGTGAGCTTGCAAGAAAATCCACGTTACGTTATGTACGACGCGACCTTACGCGTACGCACACGTGTCTTTTTCACTTACATTTTTACATCCATTCGAGTCGAATTTTTAAGGCAAACATATTTATACCTAATAATCCGTCCGGAGAATACTTATTTGTACGTAGAACTACATATTAATAAAATATGATGAATAAAATAAAATTTGTTGTTTAAAAATACAATAAATATGATTTTGCCCGTTAAAATAAAGCGTGCTATGCGTTATAAAAGGTCAAAGGCGAATATAAAATGCAAGTTTTCTTGCATAAACTCCTGTTACTGTTACATGTTAAACGGAATTCCATCAAAATCCTAGAAAGAATTCAAAATTGCCTCATCACTTTCCCATTACAAAGGAGCGGGAGAGTTCAGATTATGAGGATATTTGACATTTTCTCGCGGCGCGGGGCTGTAAAAGCCATTCCTGCCCTCCAGCAATTTATTAGCTAATTTTCAATTCCTAGCTGCACTGTACGAACTGGGATCGGATCAGATTAGTAAGAGAAATGAAGGGGAAATTACGACGGCAACGGCCAAGTAAAAGCGGGGTTTTTAATGGGAATCTCGTAAAACCTGGATTGGAGTTGCAGCATTACATAGGGCAGCATGGACGACAAAATTCTGCTGGGCATGCATGCATGGCGCGAAAGCTTAAGCCAAGGCTAGCGCGCGAGATTACAGATTTTGGAAAGTGAAAGCAAAAAGGTTAATATGGAAATGATTACTGTTCCATTCGTGGGGAAGCAAGTTTTCAATCAATTTATTAGCTAATTTTCAATTCCTAGCTGCACTGTACGAACTGGGATCGGATCAGATTAGTAAGAGAAATGAAGGGGAAATTACGACGGCAACGGCCAAGTAAAATCGGGGTTTTTAATGGGAATCTCGTAAAACCTGGATTGGAGTTGCAGCATTACATGGGGCAGCATGGACGACAAAATTCTGCTGTGCTGGGCATGCATGCATGCATGGCGCGAAAGCTTAAGCCAAGGCGAGCGCGCGAGAGTACAGATTTTGGAAAGTGAAAGCAAAAAGGTTAATATGGAAATGATTACT
The DNA here is from genome assembly GCA_036851895.1 of Orthonychiurus folsomi. Taxonomy (NCBI): domain Eukaryota; kingdom Metazoa; phylum Arthropoda; class Collembola; order Poduromorpha; family Onychiuridae; genus Orthonychiurus; species Orthonychiurus folsomi. The sequence continues at coordinate 563 of JAAXYW010003556.1, read as the reverse complement.
GTTCCATTCGTGGGGAAGCAAGTTTTCAAACATCGATCCAGACTCACATGCTTCCAGGTAGAAGACCAACTGTGAAAGACAAGGTAAAATGCACAATCAATTCTTTCACTCGGCGCCGTGCCGTGCTCCTCGTCGTAGTTCTAATGCTCTTTCCCCCTTCATGGGTTCCTCATTAATCCCACCGAAAATCGGAAACAACGTGCGTGGTGCGTGGCTTGGAGTTACCCGGCTCCGGGCTTCCCAAAATTGAGGAGAAGAAATTTAAGATTCCTGGCTCTAATCTTTGTAACGTGAGAATTTAAGGATTTTTAAAAACTCCGTTCTTCAGTTTTTAGTATCTTTTTATTACGAAAAAATGATTTTGCATTTTTTTTATTACTTGCGAAATTAAGTTGTTTTTTAGAGTATCGCGTTTATCATTTTTGCAACGCTATATTATATTATCATTTCCAAGACAAATTATTTCTGCATAAAGTGAATATGTTCAACTCAATCCAAATCAAATCCCCGGAATTATTGCTCCTAAATTGAATTCCTCATCTTCTCGACAAGAAAGCTGGAGG
>JAAXYW010003555.1:0-11327 GCA_036851895.1 Orthonychiurus folsomi | reverse complement strand
GTTGACACTGGTACGGCTTCCGCTGCCCTTAATGACCTACTGACGGCACATGGCTTTGGTCGGGTTAAGCTTGACCATGCTTTTCATTTCCTCCTTTTCTTTGCGCTGGTGACGAGATTTTGAGCACTTTTTAACTCCTCTTCTGGAGTCGAGTCCAAATATATTTTTAGAAAGCGAAACCTCTCCTCATTTGTTGCCAAGGAAACTGTGGACAACAGTTTGTCCTAAAATTACAATTAAAAAATACGCTTGTACTTTACATATACAAGACAAAACTAAGTTCCAAAAAGCAGTCATTTAAACTTGATACTTTCGACCTACCAGATACTGATCCGTTTTCAGTGTCCCTTATATAGCGCACGTATTTTCACACGGGATACCCTCTTTCCAAACGAGTGAGCAACTTATAACGAAAAATGATTTTAACTTGTCTTTTTCCTATTTTTTCTCTTTCTTTCCGAATCCTCAATTTTTAAACTTCAGCATGGGTCCCCCACTTTGTGTCACGCGTCGCAGCTTTTAGTCTTAAATTTCAGACTTTTGCCCTTTTGCCCTTTTTCCCCTCAAAAAAAAGTGGACAATTGCCCTTTTACCCACCCACTTTCGCCCAGTGGGCATGGGCAATCCGAAACCTAGAATAAAACATAACTTGCATAAAGATAAAACTTATGAATGTACATTACTCCAAAATAAATATACAAATGAGTCACAACTCTACACATAAAATTGAACAAAATTGACCATACATTCAATAATTAATGTAGCGAGCGTTTCCCTATAGTTTCCAGAATTAAAAATTCCCTTCCTGTTGGCCTTAAAATTTGATACTGAAGGACTAACATGAAACCGCAGTCCGACACAGCTTACGGATGCAGTTCATAACTTCATTCCTTTTTTGGACCTAAGAAACAACGCCAAAATCAAACGAATTACCGGTTAGCATGCAGCCACCGTAGTGCACATCATGCTGCAAATGTTATCAGTCGTCCACTCATACAACAATTTTAATAAAACTCTCTGTCCAGGCTCTTCCTCTCGGGAATACTATGTCCCAAACTTCGGCTTTTGGCCATTTGTAGAATTCAACGTCATCACAAAAATTAACGACATCTGTCAAATTTAGATTTGGTGACCCTAGCTCACCTTACTTCTTGTCGAATCCATCTTATGTGTTGTATTCTAACAGAGAACACCGTGCGAGTTGTGCTTCGAGTAGCGACTCCTCTTTCCGGGTCACATAGACCCGACTATTTTTCGGGTCACACAGACCTTACTAATCATAAGGTCACAAAGACCTTACTTATTCATCGAGTCACAATGGACTCACTATTCATTGGGCCGCAAAGACCTCAATATTTTCTTTCCGGATCACAAAAACCTCACTATTTTCTTGCCGGGTTACGAAGATCCTATTACTTTTTTTCCCGGTCACAACCTTTATCTCAACCTGTCCGGCACTCGCAGCGTCCTTACTCTCATATGTTGCAACACAGGCCTTTGTTTCACTCAATGGTGAACTCAGTCCAACGCCGCCCTGCCAGACTCGCTCAATTGTGGTTCAATCTCGACGCTACAAAAGCTGGATTCTCTCACGGTTGGAATTATTTCACCAACATCCAGGTTTCTCTTAGCAGACGCCTCGCCACAAGCTTCCTCGCCTTTATAATAAAATTTCGCTTCCCCGGATTCTCTTAAACTGAACGTATATACAGTTCAAGTTTTATGGCCTGTGCACTTCTAACATGTCATTAGCTACAAAGAAAACCCTACCAGAAGTCCCGTTGCCACGAGTGCAATGTGATTAAATTATAATTTTCCGACCCGCACCTGTACTTTGGTTAGCCCCATTATTGGCAATGGCTCCCCATTAGCCGTCACTACCCGAAATTCCCCCATTGAACTGGAAATCAGTCCGGCTATCGATTTCTCTTCAATCGTAGCATGAACACCAGTGTTAAGATGCGCCTCTTTTTGTGCATTGTCAAATCAGCCAATCAAATCAATTCCCGCTCCCGACCCTACAGATATTCTACGTAAAAGCCTACGCCAACTAGCACCTAGTCATCGGCCTTATCAGTGATGCCCAATTGACCGCTCTTGCTATTCCTCCGTGTGCAGTGACTGTATCATGTCTTCCTCCAAGACTGAGAACTAATCCGCAGCAGCCCCCTCTCCATATTGCGCCAATGAATCCACCATTTGCGGTTCTGACCAGCCACGTACTCTTGCGAAAAAATCGTACGTTTCAAGGAATACTTTGGGATCGTTTTCTCTCAGACTGTGAAAGGGTTTTGATGTTTTCTGCTGGATAAATTTTACCGCCATACGTGCAGTGGCGGGAATGCTGTAATGCACCGATGGTGTCGCACTTGGGGTAACTACTCTTCGACTTTGTGAGGGGCCTAGATCTGACCTACTCGTATACGCAACCGGTCTGTCTACACCTGATCGCCGAGACAAGACACGCAAATTTAATTCTAGTTCCTTTCTTTCTGAAGAACGATCTCCAAGGACCAACGTCGCACGTCGAGGTATGCGACTGCTACTTCTTATCTGATTGAATTTCTCTTTATCACCTGAATCCGACAGAGCCCTCCTCCAAACACCTGAATCAAGCCGAGTCCGCCTCCATAATGGCTCATCCTGTACGCCCAGCGTCCTCATGGCTGTATGGGGACCGGACGCCTCTAGCCCCCTTAGTTCCAGGAAGGTCAATGACGCTTTCTCCCTTTAGTGCTTGTGATCGACGCAGGTTAAGAAAGACACGCTCATGGCGGGCAGAATCCCAAATCTAGAAATTTTTGAGCGCAACGCCTACCCCTTACGGAGACTAGTATATAGCGAGGGAAGGCCCAATCCTAGTACAGGCTCCAGCCCCCTTGAGGTCCCCCAAGTTCCAAAAACAGCTTCACGTATTCCCCAAACCCGTATTCCCCAACACGTATTTGCGAGAAACACGTTTTCTCGGCGTATTTTCTAAAAATAATTGCGTATTTTCCACAAGTTTTTCACGTATTCCCACCTCAAACAAATGGTTAACCCAAACTCGTATTCTACAAGTCCCAAGAATAGTTTTTCTGGGATTTATTCAAACTCTCTACAACTCTTATACAAAACTCGGAATACAAACTAAACGCAAACATAAATTTCGTGTATTCGTTCGCGAAGGTGAAAAACTCAGGTGAATTTATTATAATGCACGGAAGTGAAACAAACAGTTTTGAAAAAACATGATATTAAACATACCAACTAAAAAATTGATGACGGGATTTGGAAGAAGTTGGAATCATACAAACTCATGATAATCTTAATTAGGCGTTGACCTAGATCCAAGAGAGATCCAGAAAATAAGAAAATAAAGAATCCCGTTTACCGTTATGTGGTAAGGGAAACATTCTTAACTTTCATACAAACAGCGTATACTGCATTGCTCCCATGACATGTGGGGAAATCATGCTCAAGTGCACCAATAGTGATGAAGTGAACCAATACCAGTACGGGTTACTAAATTGTGCACTATGGTGTACAATTTTGAAACTTTATTTTTTAATTTTTCATGTTTCGAAAAGATAAGGAATAAGACGTGCGTGTAGATACTCCACATTGCCAACCCACATGCTAATAGAAACTGTACAATTAAATAGGAAAGTCGGTTCTTACTCATAAACATACTCCTCGGGTTGGCACGGCACACAGTGCCAAAACTCCATTGTAAACTTATTGAATGATAGGGAGAGGGGACAGCTTAACAACTGGACGACGATAAATGGTTCCGTTGGAGGGAATTTAAGCAGGCTTCCGTCTGGCAAAGTAGGGTAGAAAATTCTTTGGTTGAGAGCGGTCGGTTACTCATGATGCGGCGAAGATCGTGCTTCATTGATTTTACTCCAGCCTCCCAAGTCCTCCATGATGAAGTGCCAAGGGCCGGTTAACGTGGAATGAGATTCCCTTTGCTGCCAAGAAACTTGAATTGGATGATGAATGCAAAGATGATTTCAGGAACAGTTGGATTTCTTGCATCTCGTTCTTGTCTCCGACGAAGTTTGTCCCTGCATCACAGTAGAGATCAGACGGTAGTCCTTGTCTAGACAAGAATCGGGTGAGGGCTGCTATGAATGCCGGCGTGGAAAGGTCTCCGACCATTTCCAAATAGATGGCGGTGGTGGCCATGCACACAAACAACGCCACATAGCTCTTGCAGGTTAGCGGTTTCCTTTCAGTCCTCAGGTTCAGGTTAAATGGCCCCGCGTAGTCCACTACGCACTGCGAGAATGGTCGGGAAGGAGTTGTCCGTGATGGGGGGAGTTGACCCATGACCTGTGTCGCGGACTTGGAAGTTTGCCGATGACAAACAAGGCATCTACGAACGTCATGGCGAACAGCGTCTGGTCCTCGAACGATCCAAAATTGCTCACGAATGGCGGCTAGTAGCATTTGTGGAGGAGCGTGCAGCAATTGGACATGAAAATGCCGCACAACCACTTCGGTGAAGCAGTGCTTGGCAGGTAGCAAAATCGGATGCTTTGACTGGTATTGCATGGACGATCTTTCGAGTCGTCTTCCAACTCTTAGGATTCTTTTGTGATCTACAATTGGGAACCGGAACTTGATTGTATACTTTGATCTCGCGTTGGTCGCATCTCCTGATCTCTTCTCTGAAGACCTCATTTTGAACAGCACGGACAATGCATAAAAGTGCTGAGCTGATTTCATTTGCTGAAAGTGGCTCACGTTTCCTCACCAACTCAGCTCAACAACTCATTTTTCCGGGTCACATCAGTTGGTCTTTCAATGCCCCGACTGCACAGATGACGCCGTTTGTTTGGATTCTCTTTGGATCGGTGCCAGCTCTTTCCCCTATGCCCGTTTCCCAAGCTGTACTACCATCAGCTTCTCTATCCGTAAATAATGCAAATCGTACATCCTCGGGTCATGCTTCAGAAGACGAAGGGATCAAGGTAATTACTATAGACGACTAACGAAGAAGAGGATTTTTGCCGAGTCTACTCGTCAAGGCAGGAGAATGTTCGGACCTGTTTTTTTTTGTTGTTTTCTTAAATCAATGCAAATTAATCGGAGTTAACGAACTCCAATGACTAGACTTCGTTTTCTCTGTCTGGAAGTTTATCACAACAACTAGTTATTACTAGTTAGGTCATTGCCTTTGTTCCAGTATAAACTGGTTTTTTTGTCCTATTTTTACATTTGTTTCCGAGGGTACAAAAGGATATAAATACCCTAGAAAATTCTGTTTTCTAGTTAGTCTGAGTTTGGTTTCTGGTAAGTTAGTGAATATTTTATTTGTAAAAGTGACTATTGTTTTTTCGAAGATATATATACCCAAAGTATTTACTATTGTGTTGTGAATCTGTTTTCATTCCAGTTCATCACAAATTCATTTGCATCGCCTTTCACTCCCATACACTAGTACGTACACACACCAACTCATCTTGACTCAGTTTCCATCCACTGCGCACACACACGAGGATTAGCATACAGTATCTACAACAATTATTAGTACCCCTAACCCACCCTTAGCATATTCTTGAATAACTTCCTAGCAGTTTGGGTGAAATCTTATGAAAATTTGCACCATAAAACCCAATCGCATACTATACTAGAATATGACATTGTGTAGCCAGAACTAACGGGAGAGGGAGACTGATCGAGCCCCCGCCAACGTTGCCTAGCAACCTGGGCTACCAACCAAGTCGGCCTCCAAAAGGGTGACCTGACCTGCCCACAACCTTTAACCTTAGTCCCTACTCGTAGCTGACCCCTCCACGGCCTGACCTGACTCAGGCAGACCCACACACAATAACCCATGACACATACACAACCCGAATGCAAACAAAAGAATATATACTTTATTTAATTGTTTCAAATTAAATATAATCGTATCGTACCAAAGCCGATGACACACTTCGACAAATACAGACAAAACGGAGGACCTTCCGTCCTTGACCCTTGACACGATCCACAATCCACACAATGTCACACGGTTCCCACACACAAGGCACGGCAGCGGCAACGGCACGGCAACACGTCCTCACACTCCAACACGGGAAACACAACAGAAGTCCAGTACAAAAGAAAAGCCGCTCCTTGCCCTTTCCTTCATCCGAACTCCCTCCAAACTCCAGCGCCAACCGCCTGCACCCATCACTGCTCCTCTCACTCAGTGGTTCGTCCATCCTCTATGCCCATGCATTCAATCCATACCACATAGGCCCCACTCTCGCAACGAATGCCCTTATTCGTCACACACATTGACGCTCAATACATACATTTACATAAAATTACCCAATGCAAATATTACCTATTACCTGTCCTTTACAAATCTAAAAGCATCAGAGTACATTACTGCTTATTACCACATTGAAAATCACATCATAAAATCACACTTCACAATCCAATCGATAGTAAACGAGTTACGGGACTCTCGATACTAAAGATGGTAATCTTATCCATACATCAATCCATTCTCCAGTCGTCTTCAGATAAAACTCCTTTTGATACAAGTACCCGAGTTCCAGGTCTTGACAATGCAGAAATACTAATGACATCAGGCTCAGGAATCCACACATTTTAATCCATAAACCTGTCAAATTATAAAAATACTCAATACAAATTAATCCATCATATTACCAACTACATCCAATATATTTTGAATCAACATTGCTTTCGACGAAAAACGATCCGATGGTTTCACCACTCTTCCACTCTTTATCACTGACTTATCCGCAACTGATTCTACTCGTCTTAGTCGAGTCTAGACTGTTTTTGAACTTGTGCTCTTTGGCAACTTACTTTTACTCACTGATTTACCCGTATATGGTTTAGGTTCAACCTTTCTTAAAACTACTGGTTTCACCTTACTAGAAACTTTTCCTTTCACAGATCCACTTTAGAACTCTTCTCAGTAGTTCTTCCACTTCACTTTCCACTACACTCTCTGATTCCGACTGATCCACTTCATTACTCGACTCATCTTCAGTTGATTCCCTGAAGCCCAAGTAGTTTGACAAAGATTTTTCACTTTCTGAACTTTTGGATTCTTTCGAGCTCAATTATTTTCCCACTTTCACTGACTTCTTCACAAATTTCACACATTCCTGCCCACTACTCACAGATACTCTTTCCACATCGCCATTTTCACTAGCTTCTTGTTCAACTACATTCGGAATCTTATCCACACTCTCTGGTGGTCGTACACTCAGTCGTTCGGTTTCCCCCAAACCACGAATTGTAACATCTGATCTCTCAGCCTCAACCTTTAAAATCCTCTATGATTCCTTCACTAAATTCCTTCCAAACGTGATATTGTCCGTCTCTGCTTCATATTTCACTTTGAACGCCACCATAAAATCTTTCCCGAGTACCATTATGTTTGTCGCGCCTCCGACCACGAAAAATGTCCAAATCAACGGATTCCCATTTATTTTAAACGCCAACTCAGCTACTCTTGATACCACTTTTTGCGTGGTAGTCTCTTCAATTGACAAACTCACTGTAACTAGTTCTACTCTTTTCACTCTGTGTATCACACTCCTTGGTAAACTTAGTAAAAATTTCGGTTCCACTGTTGATATATCTGCTCCAGTGTCGAACAAAGCACTTTCTTTGATCGATCCCATTCTAAACCTTAACTGTGGACATCTCGCCACCTTACTATCCGTAAATTGAATTTTGAACACCTTCTCCCCATGTACTTCGACATGAGTCTCCGATTGCGCACTAATACTGTGTAAATTTGTTCTACTCACAAGCCACTTTCTCACAACATCACTCTTTGCTTGGACATTTTCAGCCTGGATGTCCCGAAACGCCATGCTTACTCGTTTTCCGACTCTCGCAAAGTTGCAAGGCTCCACTTTGTCTCAAACTTCTCTAACTCGGCCTTCTTCTTAATGTACCGCCTTTCCCATTCTTCACTACACAAGCCTTGGGAACTTCTCCCATTCTGATTTGCACTCTGGCGGTTCTCTTCTGCCCTCTGATTATCACTTCTATTAAATTTCGAATAATTTTCACGACCACAATCACTTCCTCTGTAATTATCTTTTCGATCTTCTGGACAATCAAATTGCATGTGCACCACCTTAGAACAATTCCAGCAAACTCTATCGGAAATTTGATCACGACTCTGTCTATCATTACGTTTTCCCCTGAATACTCTCTGATTTTGAAATGCTGATAAATTAAACGATTGTCTTCTCGTCCACTACTCGATGACGAGTCACGATTGTCCACTTTCTTCACTGGTTCCACTTTCATAGCGTTTCTCAATTTACTCAAAAACTCGGCAGGTGTATCATTCGTTGATGTCACTGCGAACAACCTTCCTAATTCCAAGGGTAATCCCTTCCCATGATGTTTGATCTTCTTCGACTCGGACATCTTTGGGTCTACTACTTTCAAAATTGCCAATTTCTTGGATACGTATTCCTCCGGTGTCATTTCCTTCTCAAATACACATGTTTGGTTGGTAATTCTCGCTGAACTTTTTAAGGATTCGGCACCGAAGAAGACTGACATCTCCTTCTTCAATGCATCCCACTTTTCTTTCTCTCCAAGTGAACTGTTTTCGTAGTCGTCAGCCACTGAATCCCACCAATTCCTTGCCGTTCTATCCAGAATACGACCCAGATTCGCAAATGCCCACTTTGTGTCTACCCCTTCATCTTTCAAATCCAACTCGAGTCTTGATAACCACTTCTCAACAGCTGTAGTACCCTCGTATCTCCATAATGCCATTACAATCGTACTATTCTGTCTCTTCTCAGGTGTTCCGACCATGATTACTACTATCGGCCAGCCAACCTCGATTCACAATCTTTAATTCCACTTCAACTCTCTTTGCCTGAACTACTCACTACTCCTACCTTTGGTTACAATCTGTTCATTAATAAAATCAATTCCCCTCGTTTCACAATTAAAATCCTTTCACTACTAATCAAAATCCTGTTACTATGTTAAAATACACTAAATTAAACTGTTACCATCGGTCAAAACTAAAATCCACTTCACTTCACTTCGGTTGTGTCCCACTACTACTCTTCCATACTAATATATTCTCATGCCTCACTATGCTTCGCCGTCTGTGCCTTGCCGTCACTTTTCCAAAAATTTCCAAAATTTCCCAAAAACTGCCAAAATTTGGATTTTCCAAACACGATTTCACTTACTCGTAAACTATTGGTTCACCCAACCTCGATTTACAAACAATCCACTAAATTTCCAACTATCAAAGTCACTTTCGGCTCAACTGTGCCCCTTCATACTTCTAAGCTCATTTACATAATTCGGACTACTAATATTCAAGAAAAATTATTTCACTCGGAAAAACTTCCTAAGGGGTATTCTGACCCTACTGCACACTTAAATTACTTTAATTCACAATGGGTAGTGTCTAATAAAAAAAAATTTCGCTTGGCAGCGGAGGATTTTGGCAAACGCCGCAACTCCACCACTTAATTAACCTTGAGAACGGGTAACCTTTCTCGCTATTTTAATTCCCCCCAGGAAAAAAATGGGAATAAATAGCGCGCGCCTTGTGTAGCCAGAACTAAGGGGAGAGGGAGACTGATCGAGCCCTCGCCGACAATGCCTAGCAACCTGGGCCACCAACCAAGTCGGCCTCCAAAAGGTTGACCTGACCTGCCCACAACCCTTGACCCTAGTCCCTACTCGTAGCTGACCCCTCTACGGCATGACCTGACTCACGCAGACCCACACAAAATAATCCACGACACATACACATCCCAAATGCAAACAAAAGAATATATACTTTATTTAATTGATTCTAATTAAATATAAGTGTATTATACTAAAGCCGATGACACACTTCGACAAATACAGACACAACGGTTGACCTTCCGTCCTTGACCCTTGACACGATCCACAATCCACACAATGTCACACGGCTCCCACACACACGGCACGGCAGCATCAACAGCACGGCACGGCAGCGGCAACGGCACGGCGAGACGTCCTCACACTCCAACACGGGAAACACAACAGAAGTCAAGGACAAAAGAAAAGCCGCTCCTCGCCCTTTCCTTCATTCGAACTCCCTCCAAACTCCAGCGCCGACCGCCTGCACCCATCACTGCTCCTCTCACTCAGTGGTTCGTCCACCCTCTATGCCTGTGCATTCAATCCATACCACTAATGCACCAAGTGTCAAAGATCAAAGGTCACAAAATGAGAAGTGAATTTTTCTTGCCTTTTCACGCACAAAAATTATTAGTACCCTTGTACATTTTAATTCTAGCTGTCTCTAATACATTTAATCAAAGAAAACCTGAGACTTAAGGGCTTTCTTTGTGTAAAAGGAGTCTACGCGAAGAAATAATACTAGCTCTTGTAGTATAATTTCATTCGAAAAAACCAGATCAAGGAAGATAACCACTCCAGAGAAAAAGATAATTGTTTCTGTTGAAAACAAAAGGTTGGGGCACATGAAAATTTCACAAATAGTTGTGTTACTCTAAAGCTGGAATGCAATACATAATACAAAATTGGGGAAAGAGTGGAACAGAGTCAAATAAGGTTGGCCGAGGCCGATTGAGTGTGGTAACGCCAAGCATTGACAATTCGAATAGTGAAATTAAATTGCACAACATGTGCTCCAAAAAATTTCAGTGATCCTAAAGCTTAAAAATGTAATCTCAGAGAGTTTGAAACAGCATGAAGTTAAGGGTCGAATTGCACAAAAAATATTTTAGGTACCTAAGTAGATTATATCGAAAAGGCTCCAATGGGCATATTATTGCACGGGATGAGGTTTTTAATCACTGAAAAAAAGTGATTAGTCGGATGAAACCAAATTTGGTTTTGGTGGATCCGTCGGTATTTTGCTTTCATCAGATCAATCACTTTTTTTCAGTGATCAGAGACCCATCCCATGCACTAACATGCCCGTTGGAGCCTTTTCGATATATTCTACTTACGAGGGATGTACCCAGGTTGTCCGATCCCGATTTGGCTGAAATTTTGTCCACTTGCTACTCTTATTTAGAAACTATGTTTCACAAAGTGTCCACTCTTACTACTTAAATTTCGAATTTAGCCGAATTTTTGAAATTCGGTGTGAAATATTTTACATGGTGAGACCTGGGATGGGCTGGGATGTACCCAGGTTGTCCGATCCCGACTTGGCTGAAATTTTGTCCACTTGCTACTCTTATTTAGAAACTATGTTTCACAAAGTGTCTACTCTCACTACTCAAATTTCGAATTTAGCCGAATTTTTGAAATTCGGTTTGAAATATTTTACATGGTGAGACCTGTAAAATTGAGATTTTTGTGGCATAAACGTCGTG
>JAAXYW010003554.1:0-11331 GCA_036851895.1 Orthonychiurus folsomi | reverse complement strand
GTCACAGTTACAGTAACTATTTCGACAACTCCGAGAGCTACAGTACTGTATTCTGACTGTGACTGTAGCTACAATCACAATCACAGTCACAGTACAGTTTTCGACAACTCTCTAATGTGTAAATTTTCACTTTTAAGGTACATTGTAGTTCAACAAGCTATTCCATATTCTATACCTCAATTGTAAATTGAATTAACATCAAAGGAAAAATAAGCCTCAGCTTCAAAAGATATAAAACTTTGAATTGCAAATGTAATCTTCTCGTAAACAAATTCCTTCTCTCCAGTAAATCAAATACGTTATCTAAATAATGTATTCCAATTCCGGCGACATGCATAACAAACTTAACAAAGAGAATGTCCACAAGTTCGAAGGCAACGGTTGGCAAGCTCGCCAAACGCTAAGAAGAAACCTTAACCTACAATTAATTTCCACGTTCAGTTTTAAGAATTTAGTGTAATGCAATTTAGTCCAAGACGCAGTCAGTCCCGTCCTTATAAATTTTTTAACAGGACAGAGAACCCCTAGCACGAATTGGGTAAAATTTGAAGTTTATTGGATAAGTTTAAATCATGTTTATGATGTTCTAGAGGGTTCCTGTCCAATTAAACGCATTATGACAGAAACAGAAACAAAGAGACAGGCACATGCTGTGTCGCAAAAAAACTGATGAAATAATGTGTTGTAATCCGGGTTTTCCTGCTTAAATAAATTTACAACTTCCGCACATGGCGATGGCATACGAAACCATATTACACCCCTCTTCTTGCCTTCGCCCAGGCTTAGGGTAGGGTGGTCCTTAAAAGTTATCCACTATTTCTATCTTTGTGATTTCAGCGCCTGCCTACATGTTGCCATCCATCAATCCACAATTAACGCTATACAGATTCCGACTAACATTACAAGCCAAAATCTCAAATGACAGTTTGACCTCCTCACCTGGTATTTCCAAAAACAGTGACCATGAATCAAAATGAATAAAACCGTAAAATCCTCCATGCCCCTACATCCTAGTAAGCTTAAATCCGTGCATAATGAAGGATGAGGTGAAACTGCACACTCCCTAGCCCCTTCCTTACTGATTGACCTCAACCCTATGGTCATAAAACCCTGCCTTCCAACCAATTAAGAAATGGCGGACCCAAAGCCGACTCCCCAATGAACCACCCTGACCTAATGACAGAAGACTAGAAGTTGGCATTTATAAAAGAGAATGAAGGATTACCTGAAGGATGCGCTAAGGACAAGAGAGTTGAGATGAAAAGTTGACGATGGATTATCACTGGATGACCCGCTGACCTGAAGAAGAAGAAAGGAACTGACTGGGATTTGGATTGCCACCTTGAGTATGGAATTGCGTGGCCGTGCCTAGGGCTCGGCTGGTGCGATGGGATGCGGTGCAGTGCTATGCTGTGGAGTGGTGTGGTGATGCAGGCAGAGGCGCAGTTCCTCCATGCGTTGAATGGGAACGAACGTGCGTCCAAATCTAATCCAGCCATGCTCCCAAACTCAAAGAGGTGCTACTACGATTGGGTCAAGGGTCACCATCGGATTAAATTTAATAAAAGCTTAGTTCAAGATATTGACCGGTTTTTTTATAAGTTAACATTTATAAAAATAAGGGAAGACAAACTCGTTTCCAAAAGGCATTTAATAAATTTTAGTTTAATTAAAAAGATGATCAAAGGTGCGTTAGTACTGTATTGACTAGCCTAAGACAAGATAAGATAATAGATAATTGGCCGGAGCATGGTTGTTGTTTTCTCACTTTTTATACAACAATAATAAAGGAATTTAAGGATTGGTCAAGAAATTCGCTTTATAAACCTTGCGAACATATACCGTACCTGCAGAGGCTGTTGAGAAGGAACTGAACTTGATAAATTTAATTGGGTAAACCGTAAGCTGGATAGGATTAGTTTTAGAAATACTGTATAGGATTTAATGTGAGCGCGACCGTCTTAACCTACAAGATTTTACTTTAAGTAGTACATGCACATATAAAGCCATATTGCAAACTAGATTACCGTGTCTTTCCAAATTGCTTGCAATGTCCAAAATTTGTAAATTTGAACACCCTAAATGTGATTGTATTGCAACTGCACGCTGTGCTGTTTTGTGACCAATTAATTTTAATTACTCATTTGGGTGGTTGGATGTCCACCTCTCAATTTAAAGTTCCTCACATGTACTTTTTCACCACGAGGCCGAGGAGACGGCGACTAGATTCTTCTCCGACGTTTTCCCTCGCATTCCCACTACAGAGAGACAGACTCATACCCACGATCCGACCGAACCGGTCAAAAGTTATTTTCAAGAACTGACCCTAATCCTACTCCAATCCCGGTGACCCTCAAAGGTCAAGAGTGAACTAGTTTCGACATGGCGACCGCATTACTGGCGCCTGACCCATCCATGATTAAATACGGACGTGAACCTAAACCTGGTGACCCACCGCTGCCACTACTACTGGCTCCAGAATACGAACAAGCCCTGAGAAATGAAATGGATTTTTGCATGACAGTGATAGAGAGGGGAGTTGTGCCAGCAACTACGGGGATTAGAGCTTCAGGTATGCAAGAATAAAGATATTAAAAGATGTACAGATATTATGGATTATTTGTGAGTATAATTTTTTTTTTCTAATTTTCAGCTTCGCTTTCGCAAGCTGAGAAAGCACTAGTTGTCTGGCAGAGCCTTGCTGACAGATGTACTGAAGTGTTTCCGTTGTCGGACGAGGCAAGCAGATTCATTGAGAAGCTGAATCATCCCGGGCAACGACTGGGCGTTATTCTCTTGGACGTTATTGGTGTTTACTCACGGGTAGTGAATAAATTGGAAATGATACCTGAGGTCAAATCAAGTGGAGTTGATGTCATCAGTTTGCAATCACATGTAAAACTTGGTCAAGCTATGGAGATCATTTTAAAACTTGCTCTGAAGTCCAACCTTCCGTCACACCTGCTAGGTGGTACTGGAGAATATGTAAGTCAAGTTAAAGTTTGTGTTACTGAATACAACAATTTGCCCATAAGTCGTTATTATTTATTAAATTTATCGGAAAGCAGAACTCTAGCTGCTAATGCTTTCACAGTTTTAGAGACTTTTTTGATTTGACTGTCATTTAGTGATGCTTAAGCTTTCAGCATGTATAAGTCATTTTCTGCGCCTTCACAATCGAAATTATTCATTTGACACCAATTCATGAATTAATATTATATTTTGAACGAATACTTTAATTAACAACTTGTGTCAATGTTGGGTAGTATTTAGGAACTAGGATGCATGTAGATCCGCATCCGTAACCTATACAATTTCTGGCGAAAGTTAAATAATGTTAGAATGCTATTTGATTACCGACAGTTTACGAGTGCTGGCCAGAGGCTACTAGATCAAGAACTGACCAGACAGGACTATTCCAATTTTATCCGGGCAAGCTACTATCTTGAGGAGCTGTTGAAATTATACTCGAATCCCGCTTTTGCAATTGATATTATGGGAAAGAACTTGAACGTATTTTTGGCAGCAGCCATACACACTTCATTCGCCCCACTTAGAGCCCTGGACTCCGAACATATAAAGGCCTCAATGCTCTCTAAGCCTACTAGAACCTCAGAACAACTGGTTGTGAGGATTAAGAGCCGGGTACGAGCAAAGTTTGAGGAGATTAGTCCACTTCTCCCGAGGAGTTTATTGCTGCGTCACCTCTTCCTACTACAACGAAATAATGTTCCGAAGTGGTTCAAGAGGGAGTGCAGACTTATTGGCTGCAAAATCGTTACAGCTCCAAATGGCGTTAAGAACTTGTTGGTTGGGCTTCAGGATGTATTTGGAGAAGGTAGGGCAGAGGAAGCAGTGAAGGTTGTTTGCAATCTTTTGAAGGCTGCAGTCTTGGAGTTTAAACCTCCTGAAAGGTCCAATATCCTGTCTGGATATTGCGAACAACTGTTTGAACTAATTATTGAAAAAAGTGAACATAACAAGATGTGTTATGACATTCAAGAAGTTGCTCTGCGTGCAGGATTGATGTTACTAGAATTCGAGCCCACATTCGCAAAACCATTAATCTGGCACAGAATATTCGAACCTCTCCTGTCTTTGAACTTCAGCGTTCCAAACACAAGAATTCAATTTGAACATGTAAGTTAATATCTACACTGAAAGTTTTCGCCGAAAATCAAAAGTTGTGCGAGTTGACGGTTTTTTTGTCTTTTTCATGTCTTCACCATTCCAAAACGTTTGTTCTTGATTTCCTAACGCGAAACGTTTGTTCGGCTGTGCTTTACACCCGAACACGTGAAAGTACAATTATTATTACCTGTACCCCTTCTTGTACAAATTTCTTGTTTACAAACCAACTGATTATTAATGTAAGATTTCTTTTGCAGATTACCCCTGCAATTGGCGTTCTGATCGTACTTCAACGAGCTCACAAATATTCAATTGATCTCCAGGACTCTGTTTTTGATATATTTCGTCCGGTGTGGAGCACCATCTTTAAAATATATGTGTGCCTTGGCAGATTTATGGCAATGCCTGTAAAGTTGTTGACCACAGCGGAACTGGTGGAACGTGTTTTTAAAGTAATCCAACATTTGCTTGGAGGATATCTTTCTATTATTCATTGTAGAGGGCAGCCGAACCTCATCGATGCATGCTTGGAATCCATAGTATTTTACGATCATGAACAGAGAATGGTCCCTGTGAGGTATATGATTTACCATCCGGGCAACTCCGACGAAAAGGATATTGTTTTAAAGAGGGATTCGTGCTTGGATGTTGCAGCGAGCTGGTTCACGATTGTTACCGAAGATACCAATGCGTACCTTGATACAATTCTCCGCCAACAGTTCGTATCGAATGACATGTTAGGTTCTCTATTTACGCAACTTCTTGGGTACGAGTATAATGGTTTGGAAGAAATAGCAACTGATGGTCAGAATAAAGACGAAGACGAACCCCTGCCAACAACTTCACGGCGTCCTCGCTTTGATCAACAAGAATTTAGTCCATCTCCTTTTCGCGTCCCAACTGATCCAAACATAACTGATATGAATGAGTATTACAGTATGGATCTCCTAAATGAAAGAGAACTGTTGCGCTTCATTACACTGAGGCTGCTCTCTGGGTATGGAACAGAAGACAATGATTTGTACGGAGCAATGCGGAGCTCACTTGATCAACACTCGCTGGTACTTTGTCTCCTGATATTGAAAAGATCTGTTCAGGAGATGGAACAATCCAGAAGATTAAATATGTCGTTTATATTTGACTCGACTATGAACAGTTGTCTACATACGCTGAAGATAATGATCGAATGTGTTCGTCGACCAGGTGAAGTCGACACTGCAGCCATGGACATTGTCTGCAATTGGGGAGACTTAGACGCATTCATTCCATTTTTGCGGAAAATAGCGGATTCCAAAGTGCCAGGAGTTAATGGTAGTGTATCTCAAAACATGGCTGAGGATACATTGATCATTATCAAGACGAGGGGTTTGGGTATGAATGGCAAAGGCTCACTACCAGAACGGTCCAATTACCAGAGGACATTGGAAACCCTCACACATCCTGCTCCGTTTATGAAGGGTGCTGCTTTGATTCAGTTGAAGAAAATGATTATTGAAAAAAATGCAGAAGTATTGCAAAACATGCAGTGGGTACTTCAAGTTGTCCAAAGGGAGATGCGGGATAGTGATTCTTTCGTGTATTTGAGTGCAATTGGAGCTTTAGCCGAAATCGCGTCGTTGGATCCTCTCATGGTTATCCCGATCCTTGCCCGAGAATACGCCGAAGGATTTGAACCTGACCAGCCAGGCACAGGCACTCGTGCTGAAAACAGACTGAAAGTTGCTCAGACAATTTATTATGTCATCAGGAAACTAGGTGATATAGCTCCAAAGTATTCTCACTTCTTCCTCAATGCATTTCTGGCCTTACTTCATGATCCGGATCCATCAGTACGAGCCTCTGGATTGTCGAACTTGGGACAATTAACTCGGGTTTTGAGATTTACTTTGCCTCAAGTTTTGAGTGAGGTATGACTTTAAACCAAACTAGCATAAAGACATCGAGAATTTGCATTTGTTCACCTGACTAATATTTTTTGTGTTTTTTTTCAGATGTTTGATGCAGCTTGCTCAGTTTTGGATTCAGATGATGATAGCTTAGTTCGCCAAGGAGCGTTAACCCTTATTCTTGACTCTCTGAAATCTATTCATGAGATGCCTCCAGGTGCTACGACGGGGATTGATGGGTTTGGGATTCATTTGAGAGATGTTCGACGCAAGGCGATGGCTATGAGAGAAAGAGAATTTGACCATAAGTGCATGCACTTTTTGGATGCTATTTTGAGTGAGTTGAACAGTATCGGTAAACAACTTTTAACTCCTTCCTCAAGTTTGGAGTATAAACTGAGAATTCTTTCACAACATTAGACTTTTGTTTATTGAGTTTTAAAGCCTTTGTGTTCATTGTAAAGAAATAAATGTACTTTTTTATGTTGTAATACTTCAGTCTCTTTATTCATGTTGTTACATTCTTAGTGCTTAGACACAAAGGTTTATTTTTCTTGCTCATTAGCAATTTCATGCAACTTTTGTTAGTATTTTTCAATTTAAAATTTTGCAGGCTTTCTTTATTTTAAGATTTGACAGGAATGCGATTTATCTTTTGAGGTGTACATGTATGTAAGTAAACCTAGTTCGGCATTTGCAAGGCTACTCTTAACACTAACAAGCATCACTCGAAGGTACTACAAAGAGTGGTCCAGTCACTGCCTTCACACAATAATGTGGCGTGTATATTTAATTTTTAAACAGTTACAAAAAGGCTTGGTATTTAAATTAAATGGAGATTCCTAAATTATTCAAAATAACTAGACATGACGCACTTCTCAGTCCTCAGACTGTCTTTACGACACACATTTGCAAGGTGGCCAACAACTCTTTCCTCGGCTCATTATTATAATTAAAATGCGTTCACACTACATTTTGGTTTATTTTTAAGTTGCACGGGTACACATCAAATCAGACTCGTAGTATTAGTTAGCTATCTGCTCTGGCTAGAGAAGTCTTAAAGTTGAATTCCGGTTAGTTAGGTTGCAATAGTTTTATAAATCCCAGTTATCAGGTATGGAAGTAATGAATCGAATCACTACAATTGTTGGACTCCTTGCAGTTTCTGCACTATTCACCCCGATAGGTAAACACAACTATTTCCCAGCATTGTCGGCATGCTGCCTTCTATTTCATTTTGAAACTCATTTCAGCCGAAACAAACATTTCCGTTAAGCACTCGCCCTGTTCTGCTGCTATTGCCGAAAAGGAGGATCGAATCGTCGGAGGAGTCCAAGCCGAGGAGCACGAATTCCCTTCCATTGTAACATTAACAAATCCATTCGAATTTTGTGCTGGGAATATCATTAGTCAGAAATGGATTTTATCCGCGGCCCATTGTGCCCAGTATTCTGCATCTGCCTACAAAATTACTGCGAATGTGTACAACATTAAAAATGAGTCAGGGTCAGAGGTCACGTTTAAAGTTTCTAAAGTTATTGTCCACCCGTCATATGATGTGTGAGTAAGGTTTAAAGTTTGAGACAGTCCAAATGCTACTAATTTGAACGAAAATAAGTTTTAATGTACTTTACCTGATCTAAGAGAGACTGGTGCAAACGATATTTCTATGATGGAGCTGTCGACGCCAATTACATTTAACCACGACATCACCCCAATCCCAATGGCACCGAACAATTTTACTGCTGACGGTTATATATTAAAGACCAGCAACTATTATTTTTTATTGACTGAATTACTCAACTTAGCAAATTATTTAAAAGGTGATGGCACAGTTGTTGGATGGGGTCTGGAAAGAGGAACGCAAACCCAACTATCGCATATCATCCGCAAAGTCCAAATCCCGATCATCCCGAATCCAGAATGTAAGAAATTCTTCGCATCGAATAATTCTTCCAAACCAGGCCTTTCTGTGGACATCCTGGACACAATGCTGTGTGCTGGAAAAAGTGGAGAAAGTGCGTGCTTCGGGGATTCCGGTGGCCCGTTCATTTGCCCGAACGCTGATATCAAGTACGGTTGGCTTTGCGGAATTGTCTCTTCTGGGAAAAAGTGCGGAGAGTTGGGGATTTTTACAAGAGTGTCATCCTATTCGGAATGGATTGCACAGGTTATGGAAGGCAAAGCGTAGCTTGTGGTTTCTGATTTAAAAAAGCTTTTACGTCTGCAGCTAAGCCAACAAATAACTTAAAATGAAACTAAGGTTTCGGTTTGCATTTGCAAGTTGGCCCAGAAATGTAAAAATGTTTCAGGATTTTCCTCATTGGTTTGGTTCCAAATAACTAAACATGGATTAGACAAGTCAGAACCTCAGAACTGCGTTTAAACATACGTTGAATTTATGTTTCCTGTGAATTTGGTTTAAGTTAATTGTAGCGATTTCTTCACACCAAATAAACTTCGAAGGCATAATGTATAGTCTATGATTATAAAATTTATGCACTATTCCTGATATAAAACTAAACTGAAATCTCTTAAGGTTATTAAATAACTAAGCGCTTTATTGGAAAAAGCACTGTAAAAACTTTTCTTTTACAATCACGCTCTTTGTCTCCCTGAATTTTACCTAAGCGCCGTCTTATATACATATAGGAATAGCTTGCACTGTAGCTTGTATTTATATTTATTCTTAATATCTTCTTATGAATTGCACATAAGCACGTTACGACATTTAAGGAATGAATTAAAACACGCATCATATTTCTACTGGATGGATGGTGCAATCTAAACCTAGGGATTCCATTACAGAATTGAAGTTTAGTTGCAAAGCCAAATTACCAAATACGATTTCGCAAATACCCTCATAAAGCACTCCTCCAAGGAAGAAGTAATTCCTTGCAATATTTTGATGGAACAATTAACGGGATTGTATTTGCAGTAAGTCGTCAGACAACGTGCCAGGGATTGTAATAAATTCTCATTGCAAATGCAGTTAATACCTTGCGAAGCTTAACCACTTTGCAAGAAATCCATAATTCCAGAATTTAACAACCATTAAAAGTAGTTGCAGCTGCATTGCTGATCCTTCGCGTCGTTTCTTAATCTTAATGGATGTACAATTATTGGGTGCTTCATTGGAGGGGAGAAGTTTTAGTTTGTAAGAAAAACGGGGGTATGGGGACAGGTGTGTATGTTATGATTAAAGATGAGGAGAGGGTTTTTTGGCAGGGACTTTGGTTCCCAGCATGATATCTAATATCTCAATTACTACCGACATGATCGCAGACACTCTGCACTTAAGTCATAATTCATTTTGAATTATGATTTGCTCCGCTGCCGTCCTTTGTTTCCTCATATCCCCTGCTGCTCTCTTCATAATCACTTTTCCACCGCCGCCGTCCCGTCGTCCTAGCCATGTATCCGCCGCGGATAATTTCTGGTCCATCATCACATTTTGATTCTCTATCAACTTTGACCTCGGTCTAATTCCAATCGTGTCGGGCGGCGACTTTAACTCTATCCTCTTGAAATAATGATGTATGTAATCTCCGGAATTGAGGTTTTTTTACGGAACTCTCACAATGTTCAACACATTCAACTTTGTTTCTATCCGAAGAAATTATGCACAAACAAATGTAAATTACCTTATATTCTGTTATTGTAACAATAAGCGGAAACTTGTTTCATGCGATGCCATAATAATAACATTTAATTTTAACTTCCATGAGTTAGTACATTCTATATGAGAATATGTGCATACAGTATTATAACACAAATCCAAGAAATAATAGAGAATTCGGACAAAAGATGTCACCGGTGGATCCAGAGCTCTGATCATTCAAAAATCATTTGTAGATCCTCAAACCAACCAGCCCACAGAACCACCAGCCCATCTTCGGATCATCTTGAAAAACTGGCCTCCCCGCGCAGCGGGCACATCTCCTCTTGTAATTATTCAACAAAATTTGCATATATGCGGATTTATTCTGACGGAGGCGGAAGTAATGGCATGACATAGCGCTGCGCTGGCCCGTCCGGGCTTTTAGCGCTAAGAATCCTAACATCACATTACATTTACACGTCGTTTTCAATTACAGTACAAGGCACAATTGTATACAAAGCCGTTATTTCTTTTTGTGTTGATGCTGATGCGGCAGAGGGAAGCGAGGGGATCAGGTTGCTTTACTTAAGGATTTGATTTGAAGATCATAGATCAGGATGTAATTTAAATTAATTGCAAACCTTCCTTAATAAGTCTGCAGGTTGTTGGAAGCCGAGTCTCTTTTTGCATTTCAGGTTCTTGACTTGGCATCTCCGCTCCTAACCAACTACTTACGAATGACAAATGTTTTGGATTTTGTCATCAGCCTTTATTCCCGTCTGCCCAAATCCGGAATGGAATACGAGACTTAGAATTACGTATTAGAATTAATTCGGGCGTTGCACTTTGGGTTGCAAAAAAAGAGTATTCACCAAGTTCTGATGATTTGACTGGCTGGATTTCAAATTTCTTTGGACTGCAATTGCAGCAAATGAAGTTTCTGATGATTTGACTGGTTGGATTTCAAATTTTTGTCTAAATGCAAATGTGTTGGTTTAATTCCGATAGGAAAGTAGGATGAAAGCCAGGATGGCTGACTGTGACATCAAAGCTGCCGCCGACTTTACCTTTGGAATGGTGGTGATATTCTGTTAAATTGGTTTTGAGGTTTTTGAAAAGTGTTGAAAGTTTGAAGGTGGTCGGGTTGGGTTGTGTTGTGTACATGTTGTTGGCTGCTGGCGGAAAGGTGGGTTGATCCTGTTGATAGCATGGCGGCTTCCACTGCCCATGCTCAGACCAAAGAGTCAATTTTGGGTTGAGAAGATGTTGAGTGGTTCAGTTAATTAAATGAGCTCGGGCCTTGGGTGCCAGATGGGATTCCTTCCTTCCAACCATCCACCATTAACAATAATCACCTTTCCCTCCTTCCCATCCCCATTTCCCGGCAAAGCATTTAGAAATTAAACGAATTAATTCCATTTTAATTCATTTCGAGGATATGTATTTAGTTGGCCGTACGATACGTGTGCTTGAATACCTGCTCTTTAACCAACCCTCATCTACCAGTACCTGTAATCCACGTACTAGCCAGCACGTACGTACGTATTTCTTGTCTTAGTGTTGGATTTCGATGAGGGCCATAAAACGAGGTCCTTCCATTGAATTTCCGTGCATGCTAAACCCCAATAATATTAAATTGGAGATAATGAGGGGAAATTACAAGTTTCGCAATTAAATTCCTAGTTCAGGTAAGAACAACTTTTGCAAACTTAA
>JAAXYW010003553.1:0-11331 GCA_036851895.1 Orthonychiurus folsomi | reverse complement strand
TGAAATTACTCTTTGATCTGAACTAACTGCGGATTTTGTCTAACGATTTACTCTTTGTTCCCTTTTGATGGCTTATTAGAAAGAAAACATTACTTTTTGTCAGTTTCTGCCATTCCTTATGATGGTGTAATAAAGCCGAGTCAAGAAAATTCTATTTCTTTTTGATTTCTCATAAGCACTAGCTGTTTAGAAGAAAATATGTTAGGAATTTCACTCGTTCTCTAATTGTATAAATTTCTAGACGGAGTATACCATTATGTGTTCTAACTCAACTTAATTGATAAAATTGTTAAATGTACATTAATTATTTATTTGCAACGTATTTAAATTAACTCAGCAGTTCGTCAGGATGCCGGCTTGCAAGCGGATTAAGTCCTTCGCACAGGATTTATTACGATCTAGCACCATCGGGCACCACATATCAAGTACAGGGTGTATTTTGCTCTTTCATAACTTCATAGTTTTTCCACTGACCTGATTTCAATAATTTATTTTAACCACATTAATCCGTTTAGCAGGTTTTGAGGATCTTGCATTTCTTTTTGAGAGTTTTGTTGATCACATAATCGGCTTCATGGCGAGTGGATCCATTTTGGTCAGTTGTAATGCCAGCCGTGAGAGTCAGGTCATTTTGACAGATTTTGGAGAATTGGCATTATTTTAGCATTAAAAATTGCAGGTTATGTTGATATAAATTATCATAATATGATAGTGCCCGATTTCTACATGCTATGTAGAAATCAGTTCAGCGGAAGCCGAGATATTAACATTTGAAACCAGAGTAGCCCAGACCCACAATTTTAACTTGAAGTGCATTGAACTTTTCTATTCTATTTTGCAAATATTCTATCGGCGGAAATGCCAAGTCCAATATGTTATGAAAGCATGTGAAGCCTCAAATAATTTTGACGTTTTTATGTAAGGACTACTCCTTACATTCCTCGAAGGGTGCTCCAAGGGATATTCCACCCCGAAAGGTCATCCCTGAGAGTACCTTCTTCAAGTTCCTCCCGGGCCAATTTTCTCCCAAGCTGGGTCAAACTTGACAATAAAATAATAGGAATGAAAATCAGAAAATAGCAGGAAGGACCTTAATAAATTTATCAGAATCCAAAAATTTCGAAAGTTCCATATCACACGTCATGCATGCACTGCATTTCCACTAAGGCTTCCAGGTCAGTGACCAAGGTTTAGATCAACTCGTGAGCTTGAAAAATCTTCTTAACTGATTGTACTGAGAAGAATGAAAAACCACATTCTATGGTCCTACATCATTTTTAGCTAGTGTCAATGCCATATCTCAGAAGTTAAAAGGCAGGTGGAGTTTCAGTATAAAAAATTGTGAACGAAATTAACTTTGTATCATCGTACGCAATTTATTTTCTTAATTAGCTGATCATTTCCTCATTTGCATTATGATCAGTTTATCAATTAGTGCATTAAGTTTTATTCAAATTTTTGCAATCCTGTTATTCATTCACCCTTTACCGTTTTACACCCAGATAAGCTAATGGCTCAAAGCTCAGCCGCGTCAGCCGCCGCGCCGGTGTTCGCAAAATGATTGTTCTCAAATTTTATAATTCATAAATTATAATTTTTATATATCACGTCCCAGTCGTGGACCTAGGATGATGCATGTATGCATGCTGGCCAGGTACACTACTCCTAATACTCAATCAAATGGGCGTTTAACGGATGAAAACTCACGATTCTTATTGTTTTTCATTTTACTATATGACAGTAGGCTTTTGGTTCATGAAGGGCATTGCAGGTAGGAAAGTATTTATTTTCCAACCACGTAATTTGTATACAATGTACCAAACACCGACAGTCTGGAAGATAAGAGATGAGAATGAGGATTAAAGAGTCAAAAAGCAAAGAGATTTAATTGCATCTTATCAATTCAAGAGAAAAGTGTGTCAGTGTGCAAAGTAAAACCGGTTTCACTCCTTCCATCACTGAAACCATTCAGCTCAACTCCGTCAGGGTCTCCAAGTGTTTGGTTCAATTAAGTAATTTTTGTATCTCATTTTGATTGACAACAGACTTATGTATGGACGAAGGAGTGTATGTGTGTAACAGTTTGGATAATTGGTGACATAGTCCTAAGTTTGGCTACTGATGATGATGGTCGTCAAGTATTCAAAGTAGTTGACAAAATGCAGAACTGAACCACGCTCACATTCGTTGAAGATCAAAACTCTTGATTCAATGCCAAGGTCCTTCAAAATTGGGGTCATGGTGTCAGAGCTCCGGGTGAAAAAAATGGTTTACCCTCACTGTCTTAGCCGCAAAAATCAAGTCGACGATCCCTAAAATTCAACAATAGTTATCGGATAAATTTTGCATTCCTTAAGTTCGAACAAAAAGTTAAATTGTTGGTTGTTTGACTTGCTTCCGTTTGGAATTTGTTTTTGTTTACTTTAATATTTATCGTCAAAAATAGATTTGTTTTGTGGTGCAAAGGTAGTTCTGGTTAGGACATTATTTTTTTCGAATTAGAAATGCAGATGCAGCAAATATTTGAAAATTCATATACTAATACTGACTGAAATTACACACAGAAAAAAGTCACCACCGTCATTTAGATTTTATTAATATTTCTTTCATCACTATTTGTAGTGTACCAGGTTCAGGTTCAGAATTTCCTAACTGTTAATTCCCAAAATTATGTAACTTATAGTTGTAAGACAATGTCCCAAATAACGTTGAGCCAAGTAAGAAGTTAAACTGTCATCGCTGTGTAAGACTGACAGATAATTTCCCACCAGAAGAAAACCTGAACAATTACAAGTGACTATTAATTTGACTTGTATAATCTCACTCAATGAGCCATCAGTAACAACGTGAAGGCGCAATCATCAGTTTGACAATCTAGGGTTAAAATCTCTAAACGCCACGCCAATAACCTGATTATTACAAGACAAAGCCGGATTTTTAACTTCAAGTATGTCTTTTGTAATTGCGAATATTGACACGCAAGCAAATATCAAAATGTATTATTTATATAATGACTCGTTTTGTTTTGGGAAGGTCTGGGTCATCGAGTCCTAGGTTAATTCGTTACGACCAAAGAAAGTCAGAACCAGATTGCTACCCTATAAATCCGCGCCTGACTCATTTTATGTGGAGCACTACTAGTGTTAACTATAGTAACACAACATCATGTCATGTTGGAACTCCGCACCAGATCGACTAAATTGGCTTACATTTGGAAAGCCCAAATTTGCCGATGACAGCTCTGACAACTAACAAGGTCGGATCCGAGTGTGATTTTGAAATGTAGTTTTCAAGCCGAACTAGACCCACATTTGACAAATTTGGATCAGAATGCAATAAGCTATATAAAATTGAGCATTGTAATTAAATTTTCCATACTAATCCAACAAAACTTTAGTCTATAAAATCCCGGTCAATTATCCTGGTAATGCTTTTAACTTGGTTCCCTGTTTCAACATTTGCATTTATGGCAAACCGCTGGTTACAGACTTTCACTCTTGAAAATTCTTTCGGTTTAAGAAGATCAGGTCAGCACAACACATTTATCAAACTTTTGCCTTTCAATTATCCGAGCAAAATCCATTGCTTTTAAAAGCAAAACTACTAGATAAAACCTGAAATCCTCCTTTTTTGGTCTCCCTTGGCGGATTATCTCGGTTTGACACAAAAAGCGGTTTTTCCTCATTAATGATTGTAACCGCATCCCAATTACTTTTCCTTCCCCATTAGTCGATCAGATTTCATAAACAATAAACATTTGGTTTATGGGACCAAAACAAGAAAGACAAGTCCAGTGCAGAAAAAAGTGCAAACTCTTATCCTGCCGTCTTGTGATCCGATTAGTCTTGTGAGTGTTAGTTCTGCACTTTTCTACAATGAGATCGATGAATTAAGTTTCTTGGCATTTCCACAAGAATAATCAGGAAGGTCATCCACACTTGATTTCCTCACTTCCATGTTATTTAATGTAACTTGCAATCTAGAGCATGGGATCAAGTCATTGACCATCTGCGAGAGGTGGATGCGGGCGGTCAGGACAGCACAGCAGTCATGCCAAATTTATTTACATGCTGATTTTGGTAAAAATTTAGGGCGTTTACATTAACATTTGACATCCCCATGAAATTGAACTTGTCATATCCTCATTTACCAACGCCAGAAGAAATAAACCTCGCCAATTAAATATTTGCCTGTGACGGCAAGGGGAGTTTTCCTTTGTAATTTGTCAATGACCGTTAATCAGAGTGCATAATAAAATACAATTTCTTGTAGGCAAATTGATGGAAGCCTCGCCTTTCCCTCAGTGCAATGCATCATCGCAACCGCGCCTTTTCTTCCAAGTCCTTTCTTCCATCATCAAAAAGTGGATTTAGGCTAAGCATATGCGATTTGTGGTGGCAGGAGTAAGTGATGCACAAATTCACATCTCTTAAATCGAATCCCCCATCCTCAAATCTGTTCCTCCGCCATGAACTGGAAAAGTAGAATTCAGGATCAGTGTGAATGATGCAAAACTTACAAGTTGCAGGGAAGCCGCGGAAGGAATTAATGAAGGCCTTCCAAAAAGTTAGTGCTGGCGCTGGGAGGGAGCTGTTGGTCAAATCCCCATATCCACTGTTGACTGTCTATGTCAGTATGTGAGCAGGATCTTTGATTGTTGCATAACTCGTTTTCAAACACACCATAAACTGAAGAAGATGAGGTTGACTTGGGATCTGGGAGCTGAAGCTGAGCTCAGTCTTGAACTTTGTGCGGCGTCAGTGAGTAGTGTGTGAGTTGATTCGGTGTTCTGTGATTGTTGTACTGGGATGATTCTTGGATTCACTCTGTGATTGACATGGTAAGCCTAATTTTACTACAGCTCTCCGGTAATTTGTGCTGGTCAACTGGAAACATGTAAAATCTAGGATTGCAGGCTCATTGAGAGCGTATTTCCGAATTTTACAAGTATTACTCACTGGACGTAATTTTGGTAATACTTGGCATGCCGGTCCGCTAATATTAAAATTATTTCCTTATACATAAGTTGTAATAGTTGTAACGCCAAAATGGCTTAAAGATTGGTTGAAAAGTTTTAGGAGACGTCGGTGTCGGTGTGATGTTATAATTGGAGTGAAAACTAAAGTTTTGACTTTACAAGTTGTACGAAGCGTACGAGTTGTACAAGTTGTACGAAACAAAGCGAAGCCCATGTTTCAGCGTACGACTCACTTGCGGTTTAAATTCAAGCTTAAATATGACACAAATACAGTGGCTGGAAACAACCACGTTCAAGGCTCTTAGTGGCCTATTAAGCTTGATCATCCCAAATTCTATATTTGGACTTAATCTATGGATATGTCATTGCAGCATTAGACAATGGGATAACGATTGTTACACATGAATGCCTTGGTAGAACACTTTAATGAATAAATCAAATCAAATCAAATCAAACAAAAGTTTTAGGAGACGTCGGTGTCGGTGTGATGTTATAATTGGAGTGAAAACTAAAGTTTTGACTTTACAAGTTGTACGAAGCGTACGAGTTGTACAAGTTGTACAAAACGAAGCGAAGCCCATGTTTCAGCGCACGACTCACTTGCGGTTTAAATTCAAGCTTAAATATGACACAAATACAGTGGCTGGAAATAACTTAAGGCTCTTAGTGGCCTATTAAGCTTGATCATCCCAAATTCTATATTTGGACTTAATCTATGGATATGTCATTGCAGCATTAGACAATGGGATAACAAAAGGAGCCAAACCCACCCCAATAGCATAAAATTAAGTTATGTCAATTCAATTGAGTCTTATGCTAAAACAAGTATTATGCATGGCCCAAATTCCAATGACTGACAAGTTTCTTGTTTACTTGACCGTGTTAAAAGTTGGAACCGGTTTCCGAATGACCCACTGCCTACCAAAACCACCATTAGCCCATTCCATAGTAGCACAAGCTTGTCATACGTACGTAATACTTACATTCAGCCCTGTGACAGATTCCAAGGCACTTCTAGTTACTTCACGCACCTTTATGTCAATAAATAATGACGGCTATGAATCAATGGCATTCAAATTGAGTGAGAATGAGAACTGGTTCAATTTTCCAATCAATAGTGAATCGTTCATTTTTTTCCACACCTGCGGCCCAGTTCCGTGTGTTTGAAAGAAAAATAAATTTTGTGCTTACTTCATTCATCATTTATGTACGTGATTCACAGTCGTGATACGGAAAATGTTAACATCAAATACGCGGAAATCCCCCCGCACAGCATTTTGCATTTTGAACAGAGAAAATGGTAGAAAATGAGAAAATTTGTTTTGGGAAAATCCCAAATTAATGAGTTAGAGTTTGTTATTCAAGGATGAGTCGTCCGTTAAGAAATTGTCCAACACTTTGTCAAGCTGCATAACTCTTTGTTATGGCTTAATTGACAAATCAATTTATACGTGTTGATTGCCAAATCCTGAAAGAGCATGTAAATTAAAACTTTTGTTTTACCTCAAGGCAAGGCAGACAAGGTAGAATCTACAAATATAGCAGTGGTGCTGAAAATGCACTCAAATTACCAGAAGAAAGAGTGATTTTATAATACATTGAATTGAAAGTTATTTTTCAGCACTAAAGAGTTGAGAGTTGCTTACACGATAAACACTGACACTACAAAAAGCAGGCGAGGTCCTCAGATGATATATTAACCGATAATTTTTCCACTTCCTGAAACGTAAATTGACCAGTTGTGCCCAAACCATTTGACACTTTTGCTGATTTTTTATGAACTGACACTTCAATCCAATTTGTATTGGGCCTTAATGCTAGGAAAACAGCGCTCAACACCAACCTAAATAATACTCTACATTTAATGAAGTATTCAACAAAAATGCATCGACGTGCGCTGACACATTTACTTTACAATTTCACAGGATCACATTCAGATAATTATTCGACTCATACTGGTTTCTGGTTGTGGGCAGCCATGCAGTTCGATCCCCACCAGCCATTCCCAATCCCGATGAATTGGAGTACCTCACCTCCGAAGAGGAGGAACGCCTCATATTCGGAGGAGATGAATCCATAATCAATGAAAAAGTTAAACATTTGCCCAGTATGGATATAGATCCACCACTTGTAACACGAAGAAATCAAAAACCCGTACCGACAATGGACCCACCACTCCCAAAACATGTTACCAGGCCTCAGCCACCCCCCAAATCATCCAGAGGATTTCCATTCCGTATTCCAAGAATATTCCTCAATGTAAGTTTATCGCACTCTAATTTGTGACCTTAGTGCAATTTACAATTTAATTACAATTTACTAGAATCGTAATCGTCTCATAACTCCATTAAATCGGAAGCCAAGATGGAGATCGGATCAAACTCCAATTCCAAGTTACCGGGCGAGGCCATCCACCCTTGTCTCCTCGGAGCCGGACCAATTGGAAGTTGCATTTAAACGGATTGAAATTATGGCATCTAGGGCGGGTTTGAACATGTCCTCAATGCCAAGACGCACTCAAATGCAAGTCTTGAAGAAATTAATGCCGAAACTTCCCCCAAGGATGTCATACATGGTCAAATCCGCGATGGAAGGTGACTCCGAGAAAATGTACCACTACCTCCCAGAGCCGGCGAAGGATCCACTGGAAGGAACACCGTATTTTGCTGGACTCCAGGACCATGACGAGTACCATGACGAATTCCAGGATACTATTTCCCGCCCCACGGCTCGAGATCCGAGTTTTGACGCCGGCAAAATCAGCATTGCGAATCATGACGCCAACCTCGAGGAATTTGCACATTTGCCAACTATAACGGAGAATTATCGAACTGGGTCAATTAGCCATGACCTCGTCCCACCATCAGAATTTGGAAAGAGCAGTTTTACTGACGACTCCTTCGGTGCGGGTAGCCACCATTGGGATCGGGAGCCACACTTTGCAAGGGATGCAAAATCCGGAGAAAACATGGATGGGAAAATCGTAGCTTCTCCGTTGATCTCAAAGAATCAGGACAAGGACACGGACAGCTCAGCCTCTGAAAACATACCCATGATAATATCTCCTGGAAGCCTGTACCGGTCCAATAAATTAACAACAATGAAATACTACACAAAAAATTCAACTCCGACCCCGATCCGTGTCTCCCTTCCGACAAAGGATCGATTCCTCACACAAAAACCTACACCACGTCCAATCCGAGTTAGTATCATCAGTAAGGACGCTGTTACTCCAAATAAAGCCGAACCAGTCGTCAAAGTTGTCCATGTTGAACCCGACGCGGCGGAGGAGGAAAAACAAGAGGAAATCCCAGCCGTCGTTGAGGAGGTGAAGCCGGATCCGCCGCCGAAATCCCACTCTTCGGATGAAATTGACAAATTATTGGGTCGAGTCAAAGGGATCAGTGTGGACATCATCAAAGAAGAGGAAGCCAAACATAGCAAATTAATTGAAGCGAAGAGGAAAGCGACTGCGACCACAACGACGTCGACGACAACAACGACGACGGCTGCTCCGGATCTTGACAAATTGGATATGATCGATGATTGGACTGAAGATGTGGAGCAGGAGCAGTGGAGTGATCCATATGATTTAACTGATGAAGAAATTGCGGCAACGGTTGCGGAATTAAAGAAATATGAAGAGCAAGGAATTTTTGAAAATAGTTTGGAGCAGGATTTCCCTTGGAGACTTGCCCCTCATCCGTTGGAATATCCAGATCACCCTGATCACCCAAAGGATTCTTTGGAGGAACTCAAAAGTGAGAAAACAACGACGTCGTCGACAGCATCCCCAAATCCGGTGATGAAACGACCTATTCCATTCAATGGTCATTTCCGAAGGCCTGGACCACATGGAGGACCCCGCCGTCCACCAATGAGACGCCCACCAATGAAGAGGCCGATGCCAATGAATAGACGACCCAATCCACGACCCCATGGTGGCGGACCGCCACCTCCTCGGCCACTCCGAATAAATGATGTCACGGTCAGTGAGATCCCAAAGGAGTACAACAAGGAATGCGATTATTTCAGTGAGGAACTGTGCCTTTTGGTCCAAGACTATCCAATGTAAGCCATTTTTAAACATAGTTAGATTTTTATTAAAAAACATTTATATTCTATTTTGCTTTACTTGTATACAATTTTATACACATTACAACACTTTTTCATGTTCACAGTGAAGCCATTTCCGAAGCTATTGATCAGCACCCGGACTTCAGGAGTTTACTGGTGAAGGAACCTGACGCGGAGAGATCTTGGGTTGACGGTGTGCAAAGGAATCAGGAGTACAATTATAATTTCAAGCATTATTTTGGACAGCGGCGAAGTGACGAGGAGACGACTCATCGTCATCGAGACTTTGCCGGGGAAGGTGGATTTTTGTGCCCCAGTAAGGTGGCATATGGGAAGATCAAAAAGGCAAAATCCAGTACGACTGGAGAGTGGAAATACGTCGTCAACTATGCGGACAAAACACAAACACTGAGGCTGGAAAAGTGCTTGTAAGCATTTTAGCATTTGATATTTTTCTTAATGTAATTGGTCATAAATCGTTATCCTCGGTAACTTTTACATTCCCAGATCCCCCGGAAATACCTGTTCCTACGTAATGCCACACTACCGGACAGCCTGCACTCAAGTGTACAATTTCCATAGACTCCTAGCCTGGGACTCAGAAAAGGGGCTGCACATTGACGCCTTCAAGGTGGAATTGATATTTCTTTGATTGATACGTGCATTTAATATGGGTCAACTGGTCAATTCAAATGTGCGACATTCCGTATTTGCCAGGTTCCTACATGTTGTACCTGCCACGTGCAAGGGTACTACATTCCTCAAAATCAGCATGGCTTCACACCAGCTCGTGCGAGGGACCTTCCACCGAAATTGAAATTTACACCACCGCGGACACCGATGGGTCGCGGACTCAAACGGGTTCCTACCATGCTGAATGACCTCATGCACACCCATTCCTCAACCAGTAGTAAAGCCACAACCCAGGCAACCACTGCCAAAACCTCTACCGCTAAGTCCTCTGCTACTAAGGAACTCAAGAATGACCTCCAAGACCTCTTGGCCCAATACTCAGCTCTGAGGGAGAAAATTGCAAAAACTAAAAGTACGAGCAAAGGCACAAGCCAAAGTTTAAAAAAAAGAGAAATGATGCAAATTTTAAGTTGTTTAATTGTATTGCAGAGAACAATGTCCAAGTATCGTATAGTGTGAGTATGAGCAACTCCACGGATGCATTGCGCCGAGAATCCAGAACCTCCCAATTTCCATTTAATTTGACTGACGCCGACACGAAGTCACTCCTCAAACTCAAACGCCTTCACAAACTCAGAATGAGCTTGAAGAAAATGAATGGGACAGGGAAATTAAAATTGAAGCGACCGCTGGCCCGAGCCCTTCTTCTCGCCAGACGCACCCTCAAAACTAGATTAAATGGAGGGAGGTCAATGAGAAATATGTCAAAGGTTCCGGTTGATGTAAAAGAGCGAATCCAAACCCTTAGAAAAAGATTAAACCTTTATATGGAGAGTAAAACTAAGGGGAGTGGAGAAGGCCAGACCCCAAAAACGCTTCCAGACAAAACTCGAGGAGGTGAAAACAGTAGTTCACCAAAAACTAAAAACAGTGCAAGTAATAATTCGAGCAAAAGACCGAATCAAAGATTAAGGCTAAGTTCGAATCGCCCAAGTAAGGTAAATTATTCTTACCATCCAATCATGGACTATTTTAACAGTAAATCTAGGACAAGGTAGGTAGAGTACTAACTGCATTATTATTACGTTTGGACTTTTCCTCTAATTTCCGTGTGAAGGTGTGTAGTGCCATGTGAGTCATTTATTTATTGATCTTTGGGATGTTTATGTATTTTTATATAAAAAGGTATGATGTATGGGTGTTAATAAAATTATTGTGGAATGCTGGATGTTTCAATTGCTCTCGCGCACAAGGAATTAAAGGCAGAAGTATTATGTACAGCTATGCATTTAATTTCACTATGCACTTCCATCACTGTTCAGCTTCCAGAACAAACGTTCTTTTCGATAGAAATAAACTCTTGGAAATGTTAATGCAGTGTCTCGGGGGAAGCCACTCAAATTGTGGGAAATTCGGCGCTTCCCTTGCATTCCGTGCTGCCAAAAATGAAAATTATTCAGAAATGTAAAGTGCTGAAAGCGTTTAAAGTTCGACGCCAATTTGATGTGAGCAAATTCTAATAATTTTCATGATGAATATTCTATTCTATACATTTTACGTGCATATACTTTCCGCATATTCTTTCCCTTGTCATTCTCAATCGCACAACCTGCAATTTTTAGTGCTAAAGTATACCAATTCTC
>JAAXYW010003552.1:0-11334 GCA_036851895.1 Orthonychiurus folsomi | reverse complement strand
CAGAGGATTGAATTGCAGCCATATATGTTTTGGCGTAAAAAAAAGTTTTATTTCCAAAATTTGTAAGAAATAAATTTATTTTCTCTGAACTCACCGCCTTGCCGATGTCCATCTCCGACCATTCCCCATGCTGGTAATCCACCAGGCGGGAGGTTGAGAGGTCGTTTTTTGTGTCCGAGTCCGCCCGGCCGGTGTACATCAGATCCTTGATGTTCGGACTCATTTTGTTTTTTCTTTACATGTAAAACCCATGTATGTCAACAAACCCCAATGGTAGGTTTTCGTTTTTTCTGTGTGGAAACTTTCCAATATCTAGTTAGGTTATTGCCTTTATTCCAGTTTAAACTGGTTTATTTCTTTGTTTCGTTGTTTCCCGAGCTATTTTTACCTTTAATGTCAAGGGTATTAAAACCCAGGGACTTGTGTTTTTTTTGGTGTAGTCTTTGTTTGAGTGTTGAAGTGAACGTACGATTGTTGTGTTGATGTGTTTGTGAATTAAATACCCAAAATATTTACATTGCTGTGTTAAGTTCAATTTACTCCAACTTACCCTGTCATTAGCGTGTGTTTTCATCACGACTAGTACGTACACTCATCATTCCATCTCGACTCACCGCTGTCATCTACTGTGTTCATGCTAAGGATTAAATTAACGAGAGAACCTTATCAGTTTACTTTTGCTTTCATCTTTCATCTTCCCTCAATTCAGTTTCCAGTTTAACTCCAAACTAACATACATTCAACTTAGACTTTTCAAGTGTTGTGTTTTAATTCACATACGGACAAAACACTTGACGAGGGCATTCTCCGATTGCATCGCGCTTCCACGAATCTGAGTCTCTTCAGCTGCTTTCCTCTCCACGAGCAGATCCAATGCATCCTTCGGCATATTTTCCAGCCTGATTTTCCCTGAATTCGCAACAGTAGGGAGTGGGGTTTCTTTCAACATTTTGTTGGACTTTTTGAATCTTGTATCTTTCGGAAGGTGCAAGTGCGTGTCAGGACCTCCCCACATTTCAACATTTGCACTATTTGTGGGGCTGATTGCTGTGGAGTTTTGCTTGTGAGTTGCAGGTGTGCCTTCACCAGCCGTCCCTTTCGCCTCTGACTCCGAGATCTCAGTCACCGATGCAGTCTGGGTTGGGATCGGGTGGAATTGAAAATTGGGGTGGGGAGTTGCCTCGAATGGGAGGGACCCGGTTCACCCTGGGGTGGGATATTTGAATTTCGTGGGGTCTGACCCTTGGATTAAATTTTATGTACTCCTCTATGCGTTCAAAGGCCTCATTCTTTTGTTTTAAGAAGTACACTGTGCGAGGTCCAGTTGTGTCATCTTTAATAAGCAGGAAGTACTTTACCCCGCCCACTGAATTTACAGGCATTTTACCCAATAAAACCGCGTGAGACAATTTTCCAGGTTTAGTGGGTCTTTTGGGGTCAACATTTGGAAATGGCTTTTGAGATTGTTTTCCTACCACACAACTGTCTTACACAACCTTCTTCACTTCACTCAGCTGCAGTCCTTTAATTGTATTCTTGACAATGGAGTTTTGCACATATTGGGAGTTAATGTGTGCCAGCTAATGATGCCATACATAGCATTTGAAGCGTGAGCATTCAATTTTAAATGTCTGAATTACATTATGTAAACATTGTCCTTCATATAAGCAGCAAGGCCCGGGTAATTTCCATCTTGATAGAAACCTATCATCGCGGACAATTTTGTAGCCTTTTTTGGCTATTACACCTTGTGAGAAAATGTTATCTGCGGCAGGAATGTAAAGTCGCAAACTACAGACGGGCCATTGTTTGTTTATGTACGCTTCTAAGATTACAGTTCCAATGCCATGAGCTTGGATGGACTTTTTATTTGTAAGGGTCACCGGCTTGCTAACTAACTTGCTAATTTTCTATATTCTGCAAACCAGTCCTTATTGCCACAAATATTCCGGGAAGCCCCTGAGTCGCTAATCCAGTCTTCACTGTGGAATAAAGACCCTTCAAAATTATCCTTGCCTATGAACGCCTTGCGTTGTTGCCTGGAGGAAATTTTGGGAGCTTTGATCCCGCATTTCTTCTTCCAATGCCCAGTTTTTCCACACTTGTGACATTTAATGCGTTTTTTTAAATCCTCAATATTCTTTTTCTTCCCATTTTTCTTGGGGCATTTCAAATGATCAGGAAAAAGCTTTGACAGTTCATGTTTTTTCGGCAAAATCTGGCTTACTTTGCTTTCGCTCAAACTCGTCCTCTCAGAGACGGGCCAGGAGTATAGACATGCTTTGCGTGTTTTCAGGGACGCTGTCTTATGCATTTTTGAACGCCAAATAGTGTGTTTGTCTGCGAAGCTCGAGACAATTTTTGTAACAATTGTGGTTGGATCTATCGCAAGTCCCATCTCATTGAGATTTTGTCCCAACTCCACGTGTGCCTGAAGTGAAGACTGGTTAATTCCGACTTTGTAGTTTAGGAATTTTGCCAGTGTGTGTTGCTTATTCAGACAGCGGCTTTCTGAATTAACATTTCTAAGCCGGTTAAACATTTGCTTAGACGTTTTGCAGTTGTAGATGTGCGTAGTTTGGTTTGCACCCAAAGTTGGGACAATTAAGGACTGCGCTTCCACATCCTTCTTGTTAATTTGTCTAGGCATTATCTGTGTTGTCTTTCAGACGCGCGGTTGCTTTGCGCACTATGTTGTACAAATCAGTCGCTTTAAGCAATATACTGATTTGCAATTCCCATTGGGAATAATTGGTGTCATCCAACTTCACTATTTGAAAATATTTGTATTTTCTCAACGACGAAGTCATTTTGAGACAAATCTCAAGTCAGTTTCCCGGTCAACAGTCAAATGTCACAAACCAAGCATCCTCGCACTTGAGTTCACTAACAGATTTTTCCTCTCTGAGAAGGGTGCACTTCAACACACTAAACCGTCTCACTGTCAGTTTGACATTTTTCAACAAAGCAGTTCTGTCTTTCAAAGAGGATTGTTCAAAATGGTATTTCAGTTCAACACTATTGGATATTCGGGCTTAAAAACTCTACCGAACTTTTTTGAATTTTCCTTTCGCAATAAAATATTTTGAACAAAGTTACTCAGATTTTGACGAACCACGCTCTGCTACCAAGTTATCAAAAACTGGAAAGAAAGGTTTTGTTGACGAGGGTTGTGGAGTAAAAGTGAGTAGCGTTTATTTTGGTCAAAAAGCCTTTTATAGTTGACATTCAAAGAAGGTTCTTTTCTAAAGAAGAGAGTGAAGTACACACACATAAACCTAAATAAGCTGGACTATTCTGAGTCCGTGAAATATGTTTACTTGGGTCTATTTACCCTCAGGAATTAACTTTATCATTGACAGCATTTTCTTCTATTTCTAAGAAACCAAAGCGCCATTAAGTTGGTAAAAAATCCAAAATTTCATAATCGTAATAAGCATACAGATGTACGCTATAATTACACAAGAGAGCTACAAAATCAAAAGAAAATTGCCTTGTAATTTGTTTTTACTGAAGATCAAACAGCAGATATTTTGACAAAGCCCCTCTTGAAATGAAAACATGAAATGATGACTGATAAACTTGGGCTTCAGAAATCCGTTGCTGAGAATTTCCCTTTTAGAAAATACCATGTAAACACTAAATCATTTTGGACTTACAATTTGCCATTGACTTTGATGTGCATTTTTATGTTCATGACTACGGCCAATGGGGACTGCACAATGAGCAATGAACCAGTTATTTGGAAACCAACCGAGTCACCTCTGACATCCGGCCACAACAACTTTCACTTATTGGTCAAATTCCAAAGCTCTTGCGAGCTACAAACTCTTGACATTGTGGATCCAGCCTTATAGGAACAAACCAAGGAGAAATGTGATGAAATATACAATGAATACTTTTTTAAAAGAATGGAAGAATTTTATCCTTGCAAATCATTTACGGAAGTGGGCTCACGGCACAAAGTAGAGCTTCTCACGGGTCTGGGAAACGGTTTACCCATCCTGTATCCGTATCCGTACCCGAGTGTCCGGGTAAAAATCTTGTAGACCCGTACCCGTACCCGTAATTCATCGTGTTGACCCGTACCTGTACCCGTAATTTATTGTCTTGACCAGTACCCGTATCCGTATCCGTACCCGAAGTACGGATACGGGTACTTCACAGGTACTACACGGATACTACACGGGTACTGCTCGGGTACTTACTATTGGGCTTGCGTATCCGTACCCGGACCCGTGTCCTAGCCTAGCAAACCCGTGTACAAGTAAGTAATTTCCGAACCGGTACCCGGTATTAGCGGGTAAGAAAATTTGTCTCCCGACCCGAACCCAAACCCGTTTCCGTACCCAATACACGAGTAAATACTCGTACCCGTGCGGAGCTTTAGCACAAAGCATTCAGTGTGTCGATGCTAATAAAAATAGTTGTGTCCCCTGTTGTTGCATCTGTGGGATTGGGGATCTCAGCCCAACTACTGCAAGCTTGAGGAACAAAGCCACAAATGAAGCAATCAAAACTTTGGGGACCAATGTGAAAGCCCTTTATAATTGCGTACATTTACTGAAAAAAGAATCAAGTACATACAAGTGAAACAAAATTTGCTGAACATGGATCATAATTATTTTAAGGATTGTTGCGTAGGTAGTGAAAACTGATTGAGGTGAGTAGGATTTCGCAAACTTGCAACTCTTAGCAACAAATCAATAGACTGGGCAGTAGGATTTTCTGTATTTTTATTAAAAAATGAAACACCTAAGTTTAATGATTTAACTAAATGACATGTTACTCTGTCTGAGTACAAATAACAAGTGAAATCTAAAGGAGACTTGAAGAAAATATAAAGACTTATGCGGACGTACATACATTGTGGTTACACTTAACTGCACTTGACTTGAAGAGATGATCGAAGTCTCGCTGTACACGTATACCACAGCAAGGGCAAAGGGATTGCGCAAGAAACACAAGTTTGAATAAAATTGTCTTAACGTCTAAATACCTAATGGTACATCCATACATAACGGGATTCCGTTATCTCAAATAATTTTATAATTTCTATCATATTAACTTGGAACACGGAAACAAATTCTTGTGTAAGAAAATGAGTGAAGAAAAAGACGCTTAGCAAACTTTTGACCTACAATCATCAAAATAGAAAATTACTTAAGTTAATGTGATCAACGTAGAATTATAATCAATGGATGAAAACCAGATGTGAAACATAACATAATTGGAAAACAGGAAATCAAATTAATTTGACTGAAATAACTCCACGTGAAAAACCCAAAAACAACAAAAATTTCTATCTTAACCTAAAACTTTGAAGTAACGTATATAACACTGTTCAACAGTTCTTTTTCTATAATTTGTATGAAAGTTGGATACACATGTCACTTACATATGTGCTAAATATTAGTCGTATCCTAACACGCGTTTTTGAACTATTGGTGATTTAGTACAAATAAAGCGAAGAGGAAAAATTAAGAAAAATGAGGAAAATTGATGAAAAATAAAAATTCGGCTTGGCTCATACACATAATGTTCTTTTTTCTCGATTTACACAAGAAGTGATTTTTCATGTTAAAACTCTAACTCAAAGCTATAGGACTTTGATCGCATGACAAAGTGGAACTATGTATTCAATATTATGCATAACGACCCGCCTAATGACTGCAAACAAAATTTTCAATGAAGCAAGGAGAAGATGGAGGGGCAAATAGTATGCCCCATTTATTGATTACCTTAACTTCACACTTTCTTGTGGGGACACTTGCGCGATTAAATTTGCAATTACCAAGGATTGAAGATTATCACATGACAGAACAAAACTGATTATGGACTTTAGTGCTCCAGTTGTCAATCCCTGAGGCTAGCAGAAGCAGGTCCATCTACCCTTTTCCACTTGACAAACAACAGCCAGCTTTGTACTATCAATTACAAAGACCCCAAAAACATAATCATGTCAACAGTAAATGACTGTTTTTACTCGGTTATTGTCAAACACTCTGATTTGATTTTGTCACCATCCCAGAACTATAAGTGTGAAGGCTCACTTCCTGGCACATCTAAATATTTTGCTTTGGACGAATGCAACCTAAAACAATTAAATGATGTGTAGGACTACGTGCAAAATCAAGCCCTACAATGATCATAACCACATCTACTGTTACGGAGACA
The DNA here is from genome assembly GCA_036851895.1 of Orthonychiurus folsomi. Classification (NCBI taxonomy): domain Eukaryota; kingdom Metazoa; phylum Arthropoda; class Collembola; order Poduromorpha; family Onychiuridae; genus Orthonychiurus; species Orthonychiurus folsomi. The sequence continues at coordinate 5,157 of JAAXYW010003552.1, read as the reverse complement.
ATATAACCATTGGCAATGCCCTGAAGCCCTGTACAAACCAAACATTTGTTCTTCCAGTGGATGCTGACTTTCAAAACAACCAACATTTCTACAGAGCGGGATCGCTTAAAATAAATCACCATGAATTTAATGATTTTTTATTTGCAATTTGGGCAATTTGGTACTGCGCTCCAAAATCCACTTGGACAAAATTATTTCCGATATCAGTGATAACGACTACGGTGCCTTGACTAGGGCTGCTGATAACAAATTACAGGTTATTTATTAATACATGAGGTTTATTGGAATCATTGCACTTTTGATCATTTTGTTAGCAATAATAGTTTATCTTGTGATTTGTCTTCAAACCCAACAAGTCAGCTCACTGCAAAATACACTAGAAGCAATGAGGAACCAAGCAAGGTAGTAAAAAGTAGTAAAAATCAATCTTAAGGGAGAGTGCTAGACTAACAGAATCCTTGATCATATTTAATTAAGATTAACCTTTTGCTCATGTTTTGATTTTTGCAATGTTTTCTTTCCACATGTGATTGTCATACTGTTTGTCCTTAACAAGTGTTCACTCATATGAAATCCATGTAGTGTAAGAATATGATAAGCTTGATTATGAGGGACTATAAAAGACCCTTTCGTATCTAGTTAAGTTTAGTGCGATCCCTTGAGTTGTACCATATTCATATCACTGAGTAGCTATTCACTACCACACGTTGTTCTTATTTTCATGATTCAAATTTCATTTCAATAAATCTTAATGCATTAAATTTTGGAGTTGCTCAATTATTATTACAGGTTCCACCAAGTTTTTCTATCAGAATAAATCCTTCAAAATCTAGCGTAGACGATTGCTTTTCAAGTCCAGGAATTGGAATATGAGTCATGGATCGAGGAATTTCACCTATAGCGTTTGATATTCAGTTTGTATGTCTGCAAATTCCAATGGGGGGTATGATTGTTTTGTCAGTTATAAAAGAGAGAGGAGTAACAGTTGTATTAAAAAATTTGGCGCTGAAGTGTTTGCGTTGCGATGCCATGTTGAAAAATGTGCGTTGAAAGAACTGGAGATCTGGAATAAGAGCTGGAAATTAAAATAAAGCCTTTTTATACTCTCTGGAGAAATGTATAAATGAAGCTGTTCATAGGAGTGTGAAAATTTTTATTAACTTGACATTCGAATTTATTGCATCAAATAAAATCTTAAATGAAGAAAGTGTAGGTATTTACAAACTCGAACGTTTTTAACACATTCCTTTTTTAATTTATTAAATTTTACTCCTATAGATTAAAAAATACCCGGAAAGGAATGTGAAAAGTAGCATTCCATCCTTATTATGCTGAGAGTCAACTCTCAGGCTTTTAGTTGTGAGACTTAAACTACTTTGTGTTGTAGCGAATTCTTATAATGCTAACACGCAATTAATCATGCTTTTTCAAAAAATTGTAACAAATAAAGATTTTAAATTTCAACTTAAATTTTCATTAGTTTTTAGAAAAATTGTTTTATTAGGGAAACGGCCTGTACGTGCTGACGTGTAGTGCATAAATAAAGCTGAGATTTGGAGTATTTATTTGACATTTGGGGTAAAATATTGAGTAATTGCCATGGCAACCAGTCGGTTAGACTGAAGAGTTAGGCGCTGCCAGGGTCAAAAATGATTTCTGGGTTCACCGAAGGTTATTTAGGGTCAAAGGCTACCAAAAACTTGAAGTTCCAAAATTGCTCAAAATGGACGCTGGCAAGGTCAAAAATGACACTCGAGGTCATCAAAGGTCATTTAGAAGGTCACCAAATGTGATGTGAACATTTTATGACCTTTGGTGACATATGTGGTCAGTTATAATCTTACCGGTGGTTAAATCTTAAAAATTTTGGTGACCTTTGACCTTGGATGACGTCGGTGGTGTACTATTATAGTTTAACATTCTAATGAGAAATGTGAATTAAATATAATAAAAATAATTATAATATGTATTTATATGTATATATAACATATATGTATATAATTTTTACAGCCTGTGCCAAAATATGAATGCCAAAAGTGTGCGTTTGTACAGTTTACACATGCATTATGTATGGCCTCTCAAACACATTTCCTACCTGCCTGCCGGGAGTGGTGAAATTAGGCTTTCGCGCACCTCCTGTGATTAGGATTTAAATATGCGTGGCATAAGCCGAGTCAATACTACACTCCTTTAACCAACAACCCTTTTATTTAGAAATTGCTCTTGTCAGAAAAGGTGGAATTTAGGACAATCCGCTAAGAAACATGGGTGTTTAACTACAAGACTACGCAGAGTCCAGAACTTATTGAAATTGTTATATCAGCGTTGACTGGACTAGTTGACGCACTTGAGCAATCTACCCGAGCGTTGCGTTTAGAAAATATGTTGAGAACGGGTAGGCAAAACTTATTATTGGTCCTTATAGAAACTCAGGCTGTGCAATTGCAACAATTACATATACTGTCGCTGTTGTTAAAGTGGCACAAAAATGTAGGTTGAGGCAATTTAACCGATATTAAGATGCATATGTACTTGTTTGAAATGCAGTGCATCAAACTTGGGAACTCATGTAAGAAAAGTGGGGATTGCTGTAGCCAAACTTGCAGGAACCAAAGGTGCAGTGTAAGTACAACAAAAGAATTTTTGAATGCACCTTATTATCAGATCTGCCAAGTATTGCTGATTGCTAACTGCATGCAGTAGCAAAAAAACAGTAATACGCGAAACACCATTCCAGGCTGGTTTTATGCAATTATACATTTTTAAACATTTATGTATTTGGTGTAGTGCAAAACAATCTTCAGAAGGAGGTGTGCGGTTATATGATTGACTAATCGTCAAATGAAGCGTAATTCATAAAAATCATTACAATATTTTAAGAAATAGGATTTGTAATCAAACCGGATGAATAAACTTAGTATGAATTCTCTTATGAAAAAAAAGTTTTTGTTGGCGATCAAAATTTTGTAAAAACCCGGTTTAAAAAACGTCCAAATTGGATTGCTTCAAATGCTTAGTTTATTTAAGTAGTAGATTGCAATACATTTTCTGGCTTGCCAAATAATTGGTTAGGTTGCGTATTTTAGAATAGTATGACCTACGCATATTGTGGCGGGGCAAAATAGGTTTAAGTATTTAAACGTAAGAATAATAATAATTTCTTGATCTACATGTAATTATTATTGTCCATTTCTGTCAACGCTCATCTGGGCATGAAAAACGAGACAAAGAAGGGTGCGAAAGATGGGTGAAGCAGAGCAAATTAGACCGCCGCCGGCTGGTAGACTAAAAAATGCAATTCTGCATTTTTGGTTGTTGGGAAGTCAAAACAACACAAGTTTGAAATATGCATGGAGTGCTATTTTGAAGTGTTTTTGTCTTAGGGATGATGGAAATGTACGTTGGTGTGTGGAATGAAAAGTATAAGTTAGTAAAATAAAATGATTAGTTAGTTGGGTTCAGAGTCTTGCGCGGTTGAGTACGTTGGCGATAAATGCCTTAAAATAAAATCCAGTCCTCAAGTACTGAAGAAATTTCCTTTTGTTCAAATTGCGTTTCATTCTGGTTTTTGTTCAAATTTATTCGCACCCAGTATATTGAATTTTAACGGTTGCGCTACGCAAGCGGTTCTTGTTTGCCTACAATATTGCTTATTGCCTTTTATTATTATTACTACATATCCCTATATGCAATTAACTGTCCTAGGGTCCTAAAAACGGCTGTTAAACAATACACACAAACCTCACAAAACATGCTCCTTACCCCAAATTCAAATCGCCTAACAAACCTTACAATAAATTCCGCTGTAAAACTCATAGAATCACCACCCACAACCTCCATACCCCGCTATTGACCTTGATCAATCTTGACATTACCGCGATCATCGAATCCCGACTTTACCACGTAATTCACGTTGTGAAAACAATTGGTGTGCGGTGGTTTTCTAAACCCGACCAATTTGGAATTAGCATCGTTACCTCGGACCTGCTTTCAGTCAATTTAAGTATTTAATGCAGACAACCGTGCTTCGGAGTCGGACGGACGGACAGAAGATGTAATCGCAATTTATGCCCCATATGCTAAATCATATGAAGTGTTCCGCGGAAAAGGGGGATATAATTTTTTTCATTTTTTTATTACATTTTTTGTCAACAAACAAACGGGAAAAAATTGGAAATTCCGTCCAAAATTAGAAAATCCCAAATGCCTTAAGGCGACCAACATTAGACATGTCAATAAATTATCATAGGTAGGGAGAATTTCCAATCTGCTTATGTCAGCTTCAACTTACATTACGCAAACAATTTTGCCTCGAATATGGTTTGAATTTAAGACAGTTGCTAGAAGCAACAAACGTTTGCGTTTGTAATTCCTCCATACGAGCACTCAATTACAATTTGTAAATTAATTAACATTATTTGTAGTGCTGGGCAGTGCTGGGCAGGTATGTATTTCTTTCATGGGTAGGATCCGCCATCTACTAACGTCGCGCGCATAAACTTGCTACGAAGCTTAACCCAAGACGGGGTAGGCAATGGTTAGGTACTATAAGCCGAGTCAATCTAGTTGGTGCTGCCACAACCCATTTACTCAACAGCAGTTGATGGGCCAATTGCCAGTGCCATAGGTTTCTCAAGCCCGTCCGTTTTCTCAGTGCGGAGCAGATTACGCCGGACCCTTCAAGTTGTCCATGACAAGGTAGTAGAATGTATATTGATAGAAGGTAAGGCGGAGAAAAAGTTCCGTAGAGCAGGGACCAGACCCCCGAGTGCGTGACGTATGCATTTGCGACCGAGCTCCTTCGCCATGCTAATGTAAAGAAACAAATTACAAATTACACACCAAATTGTAATTTGCATTGCCAATTACAAATTACATTTATTTTGTTGTAAATTGCAAATTACAGTAATTCAATTACATTTTGAATTTACGAATTACTTTATTTATATACTGTACATCGGGTTGGGTGATTAATCGATTTTGGCTTTAGATTAAGGAATGAGGATTAATCAAGTCCGCTTTTGGAATTAAGGGATTAGGGATTAATTTTATATTTTCCGGGATTGGATTAAATCTCGTTTAATAAATTTTCAAAACTAATTGGGATTAAGGATTGGGATTAAATTAATCCGGATTAATTCTTGATTTGAGATTAAT
>JAAXYW010003551.1:0-11340 GCA_036851895.1 Orthonychiurus folsomi | reverse complement strand
CCATGTAATTGAGCCGATAAAAATCGCAAAACTTATTGCTTGTTAAATTCCAATTAAATTAAGGTCAACGGCAATAAACCTTCGGGGATCCCACTCTTTGCATGGTGTTGCCGCCTGAACTTTTTCACCTCTTCGTTCCTTCCTCACTTAGAAGTCAAACATCTCTATTCAATATTTTGCAAATGCAAATGTTCAAAGTGCAGTTAGATCACCTGCTAAAAATTCTCTCACTCCACTCCCTTTTGTTGTGTTTAGGATTAAAGGGAGAGGAGTTAGTTTCCCTTCAGGATTACAGGACGGGTTGGACGGAGATTAAGAATTTACAACATTTTGTGACAAGTAAACTAGTTTCGCATGATTTGAAACTCCCTCCATCCGCAAACATGAAATCTGATAGGAGGTAAATCAGGTGTAGACAAACTCTAGGCACGCAAAAGTCAAAGCTGAGAGCTCATCGGCCCTGATTTAATTGTTGGGGAGTTTCATGTAACCAGTTGAAGTCGAATCGAAAGTAATTCCTGTGATGCGATGCAAATGCAGAATGCAAGGTGTTCTTGGCAATGAACTAAATAAATGTTAAAGAAAACGTAGCTGTGGTGTTATGGATTACCACTGTGCGTAACCTGCTCAAATTCTAATTGTTTGTCGATTTATTTGCGGTCTGCTGTGGTTGGTGAATTAATTGCCTGTTCTCAGCAGGTGAGTAAGTAAGTTACACATTGGATGGATGGAGATTTTGGACAATGGGATTCCTCGTAAAATGAAATAGAATGCGTCGCAGGGAAATTTGGCGGGGATACATTATATTTCCTATGTGGTAGAGATTTAATTTGCATGCACAAGCTTCGTCTGACTGAACACTGTTGAGTGCTTGCGTAGCGCATTGATGACCTGAAATTCTTTGGGCTACTTCAAATCAGAGGCCTGAGGACTTTTCATTGGTTGATTTGGGTATGGAGTACATAAATATGATTGAAATTGAGACACCCGTTTGATGTGGGCTGTTGTTGGATTTAATACTACACTGGCTTGGCTACGCTACTCTGCGGGGGGATCAGTAAAGGAGAAAGAGGAATTAAGAATTACTATACGATCTTAACGTATCTATATTTGTCTAAGGTTCTGGTTTGCACGATACCACGATGATGGGCTTGGGCTTGTTGAGTTTTTGCAGTTTCGTATACTATTAGGTTATGTGTATGGTTCTCCATCGTGTTTTGTTCGATAACGAACAATAGCATTGGCTCTGATAAAGATGTTATTAGGTTAGGATATTTAATCCGAGGAGACATGTAAACAAATGATATATGCCTTACGGAGAACATGTAATGTAGAGTAAGTTAATTTAGGATTGGAACATGTGTTCAAGCTGTGGATTTACAAATGTTTGCAAAACGCCAGAGAAAGTAAGTCTGCAACTGTGCTTGCTGTTGTCATTGATAGCAGCTTGAATGAAATCCGTAATCCGCAAATGAGGTGGGAGGTGGGCGTTTACTGTAGTAAGAGTTACACCTGTTCTTCTCGAAAGTCTCACCACTTGTACGTATTAGGTTTTCTCCCGATTTTCTCTAAAGTGAACCGACGAGTGAATTTAAAAACAATATGAATGAGGCAGAGGAACTTATAAAGTTCATTCATAACGCCGTTATTGTCGTTGCGCCTTAATTTTTCACCCAATGAAGTACGGTCGCTTCATGGGGGAGTTGAGAAATTAAGACGGAAATATTTCAAAGATATAATTTGCATTAATGCGTTTTTAATGCTATGAGGAGTGCAATATGAATGGAAATTCAGATTCAAGAGCTTTGATTGGTATACTACTCCAATTAATTGCTACCCATAAAAAGATGATCTCATGGACTTTCAAATGAGCGCAGCGGGAGCGAGATTTTGCATCCATTAAATGTAATCGTAATTATATGCAAGCATTACCTGACCATTGGCCAGGGTTTCTTTTTTTTATAAATTAAATAATTAAAACCACTGCCCGTTCCTTAAAAATGTTCAATTTTCTTTATCTTCTGTTCATTACTAATTGAATTTGTTTGCTTTTTTACAGTTAATATCCGCATTGTCGACAGTAATATTCTCTGCTCTGGAATACGGGAATGACGAAGATGAAGAGCGTGAACTCAACTCGGATTTGTGGTCACTGCTGGATTCAATGGCATCTGCAGGTCAGTGTTCTCGTCTCGAATGATGAGTATTTCTTTTTTAGTCTACGTTAATTTATTCATGGATGCTAAGCTAAAGTAAGTTCAGGAGACGAGGAAGGCACGCACCCACGAGTGGAACGTCTCGAATGTTGCATCCTTTCAATTTAATTCATTTCACTCTCATCTCATCCATGCCTTCGGCTTTGGTTACACTCAGGTGCGATTGGTACTTGCTCCTGTGTCCTGTGGACAAAAAACTACAAAGCATTGTTTTGTCGCTGTGTATTATTGAACTTCATTGTTTTAATTCCGCAGTGCACAGTAGTATTATTGAGCTCCCTACGCGTCTGTGTATGACTACGATGAATTGACGGTTTGCCCAACTCGGAAAACTATTTATTATTTCAAGATCGACTAGGCTAGATTATATTTTGTTTGGGTTTGGCAGGAGTGGGAGTTCCTTCCTGCTGTGTGAGGCTAGACGGATGATTCAGGTGTTTTGGGGGGATTTCTTTTGCGAAAGAAAACTGGACGGGAGATTAACTAAATATTTTTCAAAAAATACATTAACCAATTTTGAGTGCTGACAATGCTGCTTGGTGTAGGACATTCCCCTGTTTTTTTTTGTTACATTTGGTTGTGAATAAATCACAAAGAATTCATTTCCTGAATCAAGGCAAGGGCGGTGGTTTGAGAATTCATAATTGAGACAGATTTACATGCAATTGGCTGAGGCGGCGGTAGACTCTCAGCCCGGCCGGAAGAATAGGAAGCTTGACATTTTGTTTGCTTGATGAAGAATTCTGTCTTGCTGCGGCTTTCTTGAACAATTTACCCTTCCACGAAACCAAAAGGTTTTCTTCTATGCTTTGCATGCACGCCTTCGTGCTCCCGCACGCAGTTCCGCCTAAGCCCAAGACAAGACTCCCAACAATGAGAGTTCCAACAATGGGTCCGTCCTAAATGCGAACGGAGCGGACGATTTCCTCACACCTGCTGTGAGCTATGAATTATACTGATCTACGTTACGTATGTTGGTGGTTCAAGTCTGTATCTTATTTTAGAACATGATCTCCATTTCCATCCCGAGTCAGTGCTTTGATCATAATGTAAAACAATTTAGATTTGGGCAAGGATTTTCAAGATAATGTTGAAGTTTGAGTTGAATCATCACTTTCTGCATCCGCTTTGTCTTTCTGTGGCTATCTTCGCTTTGAAATTTAAAATTGTCGAAAGAAATTGTTCACCTGAAAGAGAATGATGATTGGCGATTTCATTTTCATTTTAATCCAAGGTGTACTGAACGGTACCTTAAACGTAAGATTGTTTAAGCTGGATCTGTATGGTAATGTGAATGCACAAGCTACGCTCACGCTGTACTTTCGTAAGGGAAATGTGATTCGCTAGTTACCATTACGGAGCAGGTTGAGTTTTTTTTATGGACAATGACTTGCTACATTCCAGTGAATTATTTTCTTACCAACCTCTGCTCTTCGCTGGATGGACGGCTTGTGGACTGACCGGCACCGACACCGGCTATGATGGCTATAAGAATCTTCTCATCTCAAGCTTTAAGCAAGAGAATATTGGATTTCGTTATCATAATACGAATGCCTGACTGGTACTAGTGCTCGTAGTTAGGGACGTTGGACTCCCTGCATTTTGAATGACAATCAACTTTTTCGCTTTGGAAAAAACTAAAACTGCAGAGCAGTCCATCTGATCCTTGACATAATTCCCATGTCAACTCAGCGCCAGTTCTCCTCGAATCCAGGAAACAATGTATTCTGTGTACTTGTACCTGGTTGTACGTTTTCGGAGTTTTTTTTTACATCGTGATTACAATATGCAGTAGTGGGAAGTGGCTGCCGTGACTTTTTCTGATGAAGTTCAATCAATGTGTATGTATACATATACAAGTAGTAGCCATATTATGGGCATGGAAGTTGAAATGTCTTTGAGCCCATCGTCCACTCGTCTACAATAAAACAGTTCATTGCCTTTTTGAGGGTGTCCGACGGAGCAGGGAATGGGAAGTGACGGCGGATTGTTGGAAATGGGAAGTGTAAGATTCTCCATCATAATAATGCGTAATTATTGTCGGCGTCGGTGTTGGGTAGTTAGTGTATTATTATGGATGGATGGAAAAGTGGAGGATGGTTGGGTGTCCATTATTTCTACAGTTGAGAATTGGACTCCTCGGTACATGGTTACTTTTCATTTTTTAATTTCAATAGGATTTTTTTTGCATGTGTTGGCCGATCGATCGATTGGATGGCTCCTTGTTTCATTTTCGTCGGAAGTACACATCGCCGAAAGCAGTTTAATTCATTCCCCCGACGCGGATCCCAAACACTTTACTTCCATTTTCGTACATGAAAGGGAAAGGATTGGATTTAAAATTACCGCCGAAGGTGACAACTGAGACATGGATGGGAGACGAAGACACATGGTCCGACATGGTTCCCATCCACCGTATGTAATTATTGCACATGAGAATGTCAATAGTAAGGGATTCTACTGTTAAAGCGAAGCCTCGAAGTATTTAAGAGATGCATTGTTGCCTTCTGCCGCCTTTTGGAATTTAATTCTATTATTAAGGTGCGATATTATGGGATTTCAGGATGGTAATCTTTCCATCCATGCATGCTACATTACGGACTAGGAGCCGTGTTAAAGTCTTTAATCATTGTAATTGATTCTCATTTCCTTTTTCTTGCAATCTTAGCAATAGGAAACTTGGTATAAGGTATACCCAGATAAAATTTTCAATACCGGACGAGACGAGGGTGATAGTTTCGCAGTATTATGATGTTATTATTTCCAATGTTTTTGGTGTGGCTTGCCTTGAGCCAAAGCCAAAATCCGGTGGTTGAATTTTTTTGTGAATTGAGAGTGGTGCCGGATGTAATGAGCACTCACCGTTCCGCGCATTTTGAAGCTGCCTAAAATCCATAGGATGACCGGAAGATATTTTGTCTGTCATGTTCTACGTTTTCCATCTACTGCGTAATACTACGAAGGATCCTTACAAAATTAGCAATAGCAAGTTCCAAATGAGGAGTGTTGTTGAGAGTCGTTGACTTGGTGGTGGATTTAAATTTAATAGGAAATGAGGATTGGATTTTTGGAGTTGCAGTCGCCATAAAATTGCTACATTGAGCCAATATTTTTTGGGTGGAACGGAATGTAAATGTTGTAAACGCCCAGTGTCAAGCCAAAATTATTGGCATGAGTTCCGGATGAAGTTGTTAAAACCGACCATAAAAATGTTCGAGTGCACAATATTTGCAGGTGGATTTGGCCTGCCCAGATTAGGTTTAGTATGTCTTGCCAAAATAAGGAAAATTCACGCGATTTGTACGTGAAATGGACACATGGAAAGTGTCAATTGCACTACAATAGATATTATGTTTTTGAAGCTCAAGGTTGTAAGTTTCAGATACGTAAATGTTAACAAACAATCCGTGGACCGGAATCACAGTGATTCCGCCCGCCAGTCCAAAAAAGCACAGTGATTCGTCATGAATCATCCTATCCGTGCCTGTGCATTTTTTAAACATCCTGTGCAGTAAAGTCCGTAATGATTAATGGACACATTACAATGTGGCAATTGCACGTATTTTTAAAGGCATTATTTGTTTGACGGATTTTTCCTCATACAAAAATGCGTTGTTGTTGATGTTGATGCATGCCTTCGCATGGATGACTCGAATTCTTCGTCAATGTGATTCTTGTGGCGGTGTCGGAGTCGGCCCGCCCTGTGTGTTTGTCCCCAGCTATTAATTCTGTGGTTGTTTAGTAAATCTCCTTTTAATGGTTTTGACTATTTTGACTGTCTGCCGACGAACACAAATCTTGTGGCGGTGTCGGAGTCGGCCCGCCCTGTGTGTTTGTCCCCAGCTATTAATTCTGTGGTTGTTTAGTAAATCTCCTTTTAATGGTTTTGACTATTTTGACTGTCCGCCGACGAACACAAACACATTTATCCCAACAACATTAAATTGGTAGGGAAATGCCTGCGTGAAGACTCAAAAGTCAGTCAGTCATGCAAAGTAATTTTGCTTGTTTCGGTTCCTGTCATTGTCACTAAATGCGTGGACTGAGAACAATGGACTTTTCAACGCCGCTATTTTCAAAAGCCAATTTGCTTAGCCAATTTTATTTTTCTGCTGAGCAAGGAATAAAAATATGCTGGAAATCATGATGATTCCCTTCAATTTTTGGTTGCTGTAACTTTGCCGTGGGCACTTTGTTTTGTCTTTGCATATTTGGCGTTGTTGTGCATGCATTATAATGTAGAGCATGAAAACAGGGATGTCCGCTTACAAATTTATAAAATGCCGTGCTTACATATACATATACCTAAAGATTTATCTCCCGTTTCCTGCTACCCTGTGGGAAATGCACCAGGTTTTAATTTTATGGGAATGTCAGGAACTCCTGTGTTTCAGGGAACTGATACGGATCAGGTTGGACCGGTGAAATAAGGAGCAAGCGCCTGCATACGTTTATTTTAAAAGGGTTGGATTTATGAAATGAAATTCTTGATGAGGAAAGTGAAACCCTCCCACCCCATAAGCAAACAATAACAGTCTGATTAAGTAACCACCACCTTCAACTCCTGTTCTGCTCCGGAGAATGCTGTAATGGTCGTACACTCAAATGTTTAATGGTAATATACCCTCATGTCATTCCCATGCCATGCATGCCTACGATTGCAGGGGAGTCTAACTTTTAACTTGACTTCCGTTTTGGGCAACTCGCAACTCAAAGTGGTGTAATGAAAATGAAATGGGGGAGGCAACCGTGAAATGTGAGGCTGTATGGGTTTTATGTAACAAGTCATGTGAATCTGGAGTTTGAAGTTAAAATTACAATAAAGGATCATTACAGGATGTGTGGATATTATTTGAACTTGGGATATGACATAAGGGAGGTCAAAACAATTCCAAGTAACTAACTACTAGTTAGTAACTGGTTGGATGTTTTCATGAAGCTGTATGTTGCTGTGTTACAAAAAATTAATGGGACGGGAAGGTGTTGAAGTGAAAACACTCGGTTCATTAGTTTCACAACTGCTTCAAACCGAATCTCATGCTACGGGATTTCCGGAGATGTAGGCGTAAGGGTTTCCGGTGCAAATTAAAACGTAGAAGGCTTCCGTTGACGTTGGCTAGGTGGAAAATTCCAAGGCTTTCCAAAGCATTTCTTTGAGTTTCAAGATTAATAAATGATGTAATGCTTAATGCCATTGCTTTATGTGTAGACACCATTTGCCCTGATTTTGTTAGTAGAGTACAATAGTTCAAAGTGCACAAACATAATGTGATGTATGTGCAAGGAGGTGCAGCATTTACTCACATCTGGCTTAATTAATTTACATATGAATTGAAATGTAAAACAAATGATTCGCCTTGGATTCGCTCCCTTTGTTAAAATTTCTTTGAAATTTAAAGTTTAATGCTTTGGCCAAGGTTGGTTTAAAATGGGGCTATTGTGCTGGGGTATTTTGAAGGGTGAGGTAAGGCACAAAGCCCTTTCGGACGAACTCCTAGTCCTAATGAGCCTTATTTTAAACGTTGAAGAATATGGAATTTTTTTTCAAAAGGAATTTGTCACAGAGGATCCCTTTCCTTTGCCTTGTTTTGAAATATGTCACGTAGAGGACGTATCGGATTACCAAAGGTGAGAAAGGCGGATGCCTTTTTCAAAGTGCTAAGTGGGAAAGCAGTAAAATTTTAAACCATCCTGATTGACATTTGGTCCTCGAGCCACTACTACCGCACCTGTTTAAAGTATATAGTAATGGTTCAAGTAATAAAAATTCCAAGACTTTAACTTTCAGTTGAGCGGTGAACCTGCCAGAAATTATACCGAAGTGTATGGAATTTGACTTGTGGTATTTTAATTGCACAGCAAGGCACAACGGATGTTCAATAGTCTTTGTCGTGATCCTTCATGAAACTTGTCGTTAGTCATTCCCTTCACCCATTGTCCACTTAAACTTTTTTATCAATTGAGGGTATCTCCAGCATTACTAATAGATCTCTTAATATGGTGTTACACAAAATATCATACGAATTGTTTTGTATTGTTTGGAGTCATAAGTGCAAGGACAGGACTGGGAGATGTATTAGGTTAGCGTCTTTCTTAAGAGAAAGTGCCCGACAGTTACGTGCGAGGAATACATGACCTGGTCTTTTGTATGCGTGTCAATGAGGAGGACAAGGTTGCTCCATATTTAAATAGGATTTTATTGTAAGTTGAAAAGTGCACCCACTCTTGTTCTGTTGATTCCATGAGGCCCACCTCATTCACCACTCATGTACTTTTTGGTTGTGGCTTTGCCCTAATATCCCATTGTTCGTTTCCGAAGTTATCAGAGAACACAGCAGGTAGTGTCACGGCTTGGGACCGCAAGATCCCTTTGTCACCTGCTAATGACAAGTGCTGAAGAGAATTAGGTTGATTTACCTGCACAAGTGCGTACATTTTTGTATGGATGGTGTTCCTCTTATAGTGGAAATTGCAGCGAAAGCTACTACAATTTGAATTTTAAAAAAAACTGATTTTGATGGTTGATATTCAAAATGTTTAGCTTTTGTTCCCACGAAAATGATTTCCACTCATGAGCTTTACAGAATTCTTCATTAAGTTGTTGTGACATAAAAGGGGCTCATTTGTAGGCTGTTATTCGATATCCATTAATTACTGCACTGTTGTCATTGTGTTGAACGGTAACGGTAGGGTGAAGAATTAGTTCGAGGACGATACAAAAATGTAACACGTGTACACACATACATAACATTGGGCAGGTGAAAATCCAAATTGGAAGCGTTGGGAGTGATAAATTTTGATTTGTATAGACAGATGACCAAAGGGAATGATATNGTATGCTCATTTACGTTTACTACTTCATATTTACTAACGGGACCTTATAAAGGGGCCTTGGATTGAATTTACCATTTTTGGACTGTGGGACCGTAACTCTAATCCGTTTGAAAAAAGGTTGGCTATTGATCGAGGATGATATTGCAGTGTCCGTCCGTCCTCGTCGTTTAGCTAAAATGTGCTTGTCTTTAAAAATGCTAAGGAGCAAGGAGCAACAGTTGCTATTTAAATGGTCATGGGTATTATGAAATACCGGGTGTAGTTTTATAAAAAGTAAACTTGTGAAGATGGACGGATGAAAGAACTCAGGAGGGCGTTTGACAATTTAAACTTTTGAATTGAGCGCTCATACATACTCAACTCACATATATTGGAAACTGTCGTTTTAGACGGACAAATTACAGAAGTTATAAAGAATAGAGTTATTTCGTTTGTTTTTTGATTGAAATGTGACGGAGCCGCGTTTCCACCTATTGCTGAAATCTACTTGCATGCACTGCGCTAGTTGCAATTGAAACTGCACACAATTGGCTTTTATGTTTAGTGTAAACTCTCAAAATGTTTTTGTATCATCTCATGTCTGTCTCTGCCGAAACAAACAAGTGTCTTTGACATCTGAAAATCTGTTACACAATATTCAATGCAATTAGTCTAATGGGTTGGGTTTGGTCCTCGTTCACTTACCTGGATGGTATGAAAGTGCCAATTTCAATTTAATATCTTGGTGTGCTTGGTTCTAGTTGCGCGGTAATAAACAAGAAAAAGGAAATTAGTAGACTGCATTTATTTTTTTTGGCAATCTTTGATAGACTTTGTAAATTTTTAAGTGCTCGTTCAGCACTTTACAGGTACGTAACTTGCAATTTTTGCTATACGCGTTAGATTTAGATTGACACCTTCACTCGTTTACTCGAATGTTACAGCTCGGACGCGCGTGTACTAATTGGTGGGAAGAATTCATATTGGAATTAAGAAAGATGGTGCAATGGTACTTAAGGAATTACGAAACAGCAAATTTCTAGAGGACGAAAGGTTTTGTTTTAAAATTATTTCCACTCAAATGGTAAATGTTGAAAAGGAAAACTGCGTCTGTTTCGACCCAAGAGGAAAGGGAGCATTTAGTGAACTCATTTTTCCGCCATAGATTGCAACAAGAGGTGCGATTATCAGTCATCCATGGCTAGCCACTTGGTTTAGTTTTTGCACAAATCCACATTAACATTGCACACATTGAAGTCCATGCTGAAATGCATTTTGCGTTTTTCCATTGAAATCATGTGGATCTACACAGGAAGGTTGAGTGCATGGCTGGGTTTACCTTACTACCTTGATGACTCATGGATTATATTTAATTCTATTCTTGTGTTTTGGCCCATGAACCTAACAAAAAATTGAGGAAAATAGTATGGGTGGGTGAGATGAGAATGAGTCAGAAGTATTAGTCATCCTGAATGTGTGTTAAGTTACGGAAAGGAAAAATCGAGTTGTGTGTTGTAAAAACCGAGATTTGATTGACAGATACGTAGAAATTGAGATCTACGGAAAAGTACGTAGGTTCGTACAATAACCTTAATGGAAATTTTCACATTTTGGACATTTGCCGACATTTTTAAGGGCTTTTGATAATGCTAATTGTTTAATAATGATGATGTGACCTGTTTGACCCTTGAGTTAGCTAAAGCTCATAAACTGCGCTTGATTATGACCGTGATTTCTCTTTGATTGTAGTTGGGCGAGTAATAAGTGTGAAGGAGGCAAAGGGAAGCATTAATAAATTCAAATGTCGCCGTGTTCCTTGTCGTGGTGTTCCTATTAAGCTCTCTCTCCCTTCGCAAATCTTCTTGAAACATTTTTACTTTTTTGTGTGACATGACAGGATGGAGGATTTTATGTGCTTTTTGGACACTTTGGACTGAAAATTTGTGGGAATTACGTACTTGTACAGAAAATGTAATGGATTTAGGATTGGGTTGGATCTATTGGGACAATGTACCATGCTAATGGGAAAATAAAACACACCAAGCATGACTAATATATTACATTGGATCATATGGTAATTGTCGGACCAGGTGCATAGTGTTGCAAATAATTCGGTGACTGAATTGATGGGATTCTAGTAAAATTACTCGTAGTTTAACATGAGGATTTTAAAGGCACTGTTACTCAACACGAATTGTTCTGTTGCTATTGTGTATACAAAAATTGTTTTATATAAATAATTGCGAGCAAATTTCCATATATTTATTCCCACGCCCAGTCAAGCTTGACACTTGTGAAGTGTAAACAAGGT
>JAAXYW010003550.1:0-11342 GCA_036851895.1 Orthonychiurus folsomi | reverse complement strand
ACTTTGTATTTGAGTTCGGTCTCATATTGTGTTGACTGTTTTTCGATTTAAATGGGAAATCCAGGGCGGAATCCTCAAAACCATGAAGTCCTCAAGACCCGGCCGGTGGCGTGACTCACTTTTGTTCTCCAGCCAATCAAAATACGTTTTTGTTCAAATTCACACACACTCAAGTCCAGCAACTACTGTATTAATGACATATTTCACTGGCACCGGCACCCGGGTAGTAGATTTATCTCTAATTCAATCAATTTCGGGGTTTTTCCCTCAGTTCAAAAAAAATTATCACAAAAAGCAATTGCAAAAATGAAATAAAAAATTATGTGAAATAACCACGAATTAAAGCACTAAATCAAATTAATTGCGATGGCTCGAATATCTCTCGACTTCTTTTCCTTCGCAGCTTCGATGACAAACTGTTCATAGAATTTTCACTTCCCAAACCCAACTGACAAATTTTGAAATGCAAGGGTTGAATTTCCCCTAAGATAACCCCTTTTTTCGTATAGATGTACTGGGCTTTTTATTATGCAAGTAATTATTGCGTAATTGAAAGTAATGGATCCGATATCATTCAAAAGCTTTTCAGTCATAGTCATTACAATAAAAGAAAAGCCTCGCACAATTGCAATGATTTGAGTTGAACTCTCAGCTGTTCCTTCTGGCAATTGAATTGTGATTGCAAAATATTTTTTTCGTGGTAACTCCGGCCGCGGTCAATGCATTGTATTTGGATTGAGTTGCGTGCAATTGAATTCAATTGATTCTTGCAGACCGAATCTTGTAAGTACTGCGTATTGCAACGAATTGAGTTGCGTGAATAAACAGAGTCCATTGAAAGAGATTTGACTAAGTGATGAAACAAAAACCCGGGAGCTGGAGAAAAAAACCGGCTGCTGTTGAAGTGGACGTAGGAAATAACGTTGTGAAATGATATGAGGCAAGAAAGAAAACCGGACGGACGGATTTTTGATGGAAGGAGTTTTGTATTTCGATATGCAAATGATGAATGGAAAAATGATCCCTCGGAACACGACGACGGGACATGGTGTTGAAATGCATACTTTATTCATTTCCTGCCAAAAACTAAAGAGTTGATGTGATAATAATAGGGATCCTTGATCCGGAATGGATTTCTTAATCATTCCGTGTAGTGGCAAAAGTTTCGTATATTTTTTATGCTCTTATTTTATTTAGTTCCTTTGTTTTCCCTTGGCATGTTGTTTGTAATTTCACTCACTAATGAATCACGCAATCCCGGAACACACTTTTGTAGTAATGAAACTCCAACTCTATTCCTTATTTATTGTATTTCCATTTTACACGTATCTGACATATTTACTTAACATTTGGCTCCCGGATGTTTGTACGTATGTGCATGTGGATTTTAAAAATGAATCCACACCACCAACAATGCAATGAAATAAAATGGACCACAAAAAATCCGGAATCAACAGCGGACGCCGTCCACCAAACCGTCAATCCCAAGATGCTCCTTCCCAGTTGGAATTTGACGGCGGATGAGGAACGGCTAATCCTTGCCTTTTATTTGAGTGGGATAAAAAGGAGGGAAACAGATTGCAGATTGCATTTAGTGAAAAGCAGTTTCTTTATTCCTCAGTTTCTTTATTCCTCATCATTTTTTGCGTAGTAATCTGCACAGTGCTTGATTTGTGCAAGTGAACCCTCACAGCGCCAACCAGATCGTGTGCAATTCTTTTCTTCTTCGAGAAAAGTGAACGGTCAAGGCGACGAAAGGAGTCGTCGGAGTCAGGGAAATCAGCATGGGAGTTGAATTGGGGACGGGAGAGTCCTTGAGATTTTTGTACTGTATTTTTGCAAGGAGGGGATAGTCTAACCACAACCAGACATGGAAATAAGAGGTAGGCAGGCAGACGCAAGTGTTGGACTCATCATTTCATCTCTCAACAAATTTGCTCAACCTTCCCCATCTGCTCTGTTGAATAATTGAGGCAAACTATGTAATGTGTAATGTGGTGTACATTTTATGAGCCGAGCCAACGGTCACTTTGACATTGGCCAAGATCAGCAACGAACTTGACGGCCTGGCCTGCCTGTTCCAGTACAGAGTCGTGTAACGTACGTATCTTGAGTTGGCCCCACAAGAATGATCACAAAAACGACTTATCTGATCCTTAATTGCAAATGCTCACAACTCAACATGCAAATCCAACATGCACGAATCCGTGCCATTTTTTCATACCCAAGGAACCAGTCGTCGTCGTCGTCGTCGGCGTCGGAAGCAATCGTTGTCGGTCACACCGAGCAGATGTCTTTGACAATCTCATCCGTTAATTTCAGAAGGTGGTCCTGTCATCATCCGTGAGCCCAATAGTCCAGTTTGCAATGCAATTTCACCAGATTGGTTTTTTATTCAGTTCCAGGTGAGTGGAATCGGATCGGATCTTCACAATGGGACAAAAGGACAGGACGGGATGGATACGAAGCGAATAGTGAACAGGTATGGATTTCCTTCCATGTATGTATGTGAATGTATGTGTATGTATGTGTGTGGGATAGGGATGAATATTTTATTTTGATCTCTGTACGCAGTAGTCTAGTCAGTCCGAAGTCTCATTACTCTCGGTACATGTAGAACCATATGTGGAATATGTACGTACGTAAAGCTAACTTTTGAATCCAACGGCGGCGGTGGCTCACATGTGTCAGTGCCTCACAATTGATTCCCAAGTGCAGACTGGACTCAGGAGATTCGAAGATCAACTATTCGCAAAATAAGTTCACCATTTGCAAAAAAAAAGTGATTTTTTTATTTCCGGTGTCGTGGCATGGCCGTGTCTTCAGTTGTGCCGTGCCGTGCCGTGTATCTCAATAAATGACTAACCCCGAAGAAATGTCAAGAGAAGCCCCGCTGTCTGAGCATTTGATTCCTCTTTGTCTCATTTATTGTCATCTGAGTCAAGGTTGGAATGACCTTTTGGTTTACGAGTTACGACGAACAACCATCTTAAGGAGACATGACAAACCTGTAAGTAAGCATTAAATGTAAGTACAAGCACGGCGAGGCGCGGGGTGCATTGTGCATTACTGCCTTGCTGAGTCGTAATTTTTCAGGGGCGATTGAGAGTGGTTGCCTCTGTTTGCTTTAATTTTAATGTCAAAGTGTTGAAACCAAATATCCCAATGTGATAATGAGGGAATTTGAGACGTGAGCGTTAATGAAGATAAAGTCCGAACATTATTCTTGTCTGTATCTCGGTATGTCTGATTCAGAGTTGGCACATGCTGCGCCTCTTTTAATTGTTTTGACTTGGCTGACGCATGCTTTTCCTTAACTTTTTATGTCATGGGAAGATTGGACACGTAAATTAATTATAAGAAAACTAAGTTCTGTTTCTCATTTTAAAAGCCAAAATCTGTGTGGCCTTTTTTATGTGGTTCTGTTAATTGCGCCTTGAATTTATTGCACCAAGTTAATTTTCAAATACTAAAAGCATTGAAAGTTCTTTATTGAGGGGGTAGGATTTCAAAAAGGAAAGTGAAGATTATAAGTAAAAGACAAAGGCAAACCCACTACTGGGATGGGTAAATGAAAAGAGAAAGTTGGAGAGAACAATTTGAGATTCCTAAGTGAAATTCCTTTCTCAGCCTCAGCCTCAACTCCGTCAGCTGTAAATGAAATGGGGTTGCTGTTAAGGGGGTAAATTAAAAAATGGAGGAAAGGAATGATACACGTGCCGGGGAGACAACAGATCGAAGTTGCGGAACCATTTTGGATTCCATGCAAGTGTAATAATTCCCGGATCCGGGGATTGATTTGGAGGGTTGGTGTGGGGGAGCATCCTGCGCGCGCAAGTCCATTCGGAGAACTCCCGAATTGACAAATACCCTTTTGAACCCTCTCCTTACCCGGTCTTCAATAATTTTTACTTATGTATATGTACAGTTAGTAGACAAGGAGAAATTGAGTTGGATTGGATGGAATACATGTGCTTTAGTGCAGTTTGTGATGGTTGCTTATGCATACTTCTCAAAGAGAAACATTCTCCCCTCCCGGTTTCATGGTCTATATCTTCAAATTTCGAAGGGGACCGGACAAGTTTATACCCTACCAAAGTATTTTAATGTTTCCTACTACATGCACGATTTTGGAATCATGCTGGGAAAAAACCTCTAAAATTTAGAAGGGAGGATAGGAAACCCAGTTGGATTTTATGAGGTAGAATATTTTTAGATATTGAAACAGGCTGAAATCACGCAAGTTTGGCTAATCCGCTAATCGGGTGAAATAGCGGGAGGAAGAAAGATTCATGAAGTTGCCGTTACATTATTGATAGACTGAAATAAATGCTATGTATTAGGTTAATGCTAATGTTTGATACCACATATATGCGCTTTCAAGAAATACTGCTCGAAGGTTGTCTGCGTAGGAGTATATGAGATATGTCGTGTATGTTAAATGTACTTCAATTGCAAAATTATTTTGAAAACTGTGTATTATGCTACTAGTTATGAAATATACAAATTGTAAGGCTTTCTCGTTCAGACCACCCAATAAAAATAGGATATGATGAAATTGCAGACACCATATGTATGTCTGATGCATTCTTCCGCCCTTTCACTTACCCCTTGTGGAACATTCATTGTAAAAATTTACAATTGCCCGCCTTGATATTTGCTTCTGCTACTGCAACTCAATAATGTAATGTTAAGTATGGAATTACACAAGCGGCGAAAGTCAGAGGATTTGATAGACTAATTATTCCTTCGTGGCGCAAATATTATAACTGAACAAACCACTCCGTTTCTCATGCGAGAACAATTACCTTCCAAACACGCATTACACATTTGTTAATTTTTGCAGCTTCTCGTAGTATTTACGGTGCGAGGCCACATGCAACCGCAACACCGCCGGCAGAGTAGAAAAAAAGGTTTGGAGTGACAATGGCTGACAAGATAAAAAAAATACTTATTTGCTAGATATAAAAGTATGGGGTATCCGGAGTAGCCGAGTGTTATAGTCTTTAATAGCCTACAATTTAGAGAACTACGAGATTGGGCCTAATGCATTTTAATGCCTAGTCAAGGAACATCCTAGAAGAACATAATTTGATTAAACAATAGGAATTAAAATAAATGTGGTTTGTATCGGCATCGGACCAGCCATAATTATTTGAGGGAATTGGAGACACAAATGGATAAAACATTTATTAGTTGGAAAACGAGTAAAGCTGTAGATAAAAGATGAATTGACAATTTATGCAAACACCTCCTGTTTCAAATGCTACCTTCTCAGAAGTGAATAATTTATCAGAAGTTTATAAGTTTGATTATTATTTTGGAGCAGGAACCAAAGTTGCACGCGCGTTATTCTTGTCATCAGTTTTTAATTTCAACCCATTTTCTTGGTAAATCATAATTTATTTTGGGAAATTAAGCGCATATTTTCCTTCCTGGTTGTATATTTTGTATAGGCTAATAACAAAGTATTGCATTTATAAATGAATTAATGGGTACATATAGCGGAGTGTGTTTATTAGTTTAAAATACTTTAAGCGCTAATATTGTATTTAACTGGAATTAAAAGTTGAACATTTTCCATGAGGAGTGCATTTTAATAAACATTCTCGTTTTTATCTTTTTTCAGGTAGGCCAACTTCAAACAATGCAATCGAAAGTGGTAAAAATTAAAGCACTGCAAGGATACTTCCCTTCAACAAAACTTCTTGCCTCCCCCTTTTCCAAATTCTCTTGAGATTACACGATGGGGTTGCATGGAGTGAGGGAATGAAGGGGAAATTGAGCGACGAAGAAAAGGGTAAGATAATGGGGTTGTGTTGTACTATAGTCCCTATAGGCTTTCATTTTTAAAGGGAGTCCCCCCAGTTGCAATTTAGGAAATTCTTTGATCCAAAGAACGGGGACCTCAAGCAGTGGAAGGTTCATTCCCATCCCTTTTGTTACGATCCCAAATTGCGGAAGTCAAGCCACCTTCAGGCCAGGCCAGGTCGTACAATAATTTACAGCTTTGAGTTCGGTTGGATCGTAAAGCTGAGGTCTGAGGTGAACCCAATGTAGTGGACTAGTAGTAGAACGAAATTAATGAAATGCGGAAGAACTCTTACACTTTCACACGCGATTCAACATTATAGGCTTTTTTGAACGCTGTATGAGTCTAAATTTTTAAATGAAGGGGAGGGTTCAAAGTGTGGGGTTTGAAATATGAAGTGTGTTTGAATTGGGTTTGCATGTTTAATGAGTGTATCTGCGCCCGGTAGGAGTAATTGTTCGGAATTTTTAATTTCGGGGGCGGAATGTTTAAGGTTTAATTTTATTTGTCTAGGAATACAGCGAGTTAAGGGATTCAATAATATAAACCACTGATCCAGCGCATTTACAAACAAAGTGGAACATGCGCAGGATTTTAGTATTTACAATTTATTTTATAAAACATACTTACTGCCGTTACTGCACACGGAGTTGTGCGTATGTAGATTTATGGGGATTTGCGGGATATATTGATTGATCTTAAAAAACTACGGTTGTTTTAATAGGGGCAGATCAGTACAATATAGCATGATGCAGTAGAATCTTCTATGCAGTATTTTAATTTCAAACCTTAACAGTTTATTAGAGTTTATAAATGAAAAAGATACTACTGGCGAGCCGATGAGAAAGTAGCTTATGAAATTCCATCTCCAGAAAATTATTTATTGCACCAAACTTAATTATAGTTTCGAATTACAAATTTAATTTCAGTTACCATGGATGGACACAATTTAAAAATACTTATCGCTAACAACGGGACAAGATTGTGTGTTGAATTATTTTCCAAACACTGTTGGGTTGCCATTTGGCCAGTTTCAATAAAATGTATTGAAGAACTTTTTTTCTGAGATTTCAGCTTAGCCGCCCACGTCATCAATCAGCTAAATACTTTAATCGTCGTAAATTTGGTTGGAGATTCAGAATTGGACAAGCCGAAATGTCAGAAGATGAGAGCAAAAGAGAAAACGAAAACATCATAAAGAAATATCCAGACGTGGATGGATCCTGTGTGGTGAATATAAATGACAAAGGGGAAGGATTTGTATATGATGCTGTATGTTCTTATTTTAAAATTGACAAATTACTCGACGAATGACGAATAAAAAATATTCATTCATTTGAGCAGATAAAGGGCTGCACTTCCCCCATTCCGGACTTCCCGTCCCAATTTGATGGACTACTTTGGGATTTGGATTCCAGCTGCAAACACATGTTTCTAACTTATTCCCTGGACAGTCTCTACGTAAATTTATTTGTATATTGGCCAAAAGGAGCAAGTTCAGGAAGTAAATTGTATCGGGCAGGGCAATTCAAAACTTTTGATAGATTGGATATCACACCAATGAGTCTGAAGGGCTCCGTAGTTTACTCCATAACTTCCGACGGCTCTTCCGTTGAAAGCGCATCTATTTCCGAATCGCAGCCCGAGGACTGGGATCCATTCTCTGGAGCCATAAATAAATTGGATCGGCTAATTTCTCTCAAACTATTTCCAGCAGCCGCAGAATTTTGTCGCATATGTCAAAATAATGATTTTTGGCAGCTGCTGGGGATCAACGCTCTAGCTGGCTTGGATTTCGAAACAGGTGAGGTGACGATGAGAAATACAATCATTTAAAATGTTACTCAAATTAATATTCTATGCCCTTTTGCAGCGATTGAGGCATATGTTCAGCAAGGGCTCGTTGGGGTTGCAATGGATTTGGATGCATTAAGTTACGAGGAGGATCCAAATCTCTGCATGGGGGATATATCACTTATTTTAGGAAAATTTAAAAGAGCCATGCAGTACTACTTAAAATCCAGCCGAAAGGACAAGGCTGTTTTAATGAAAACTTATTTGCAGAGTTGGAATGAAGCGTTTGACTTGGCAAAACAATATTCACCGAATCTAATTTGTCTCGTTTCAAAAGAATATGCATTGGCTGAAGAAAATCGGTACGCCTATCAGATCTGTGAAATTTACCAGACATTTAATGTGGATCTCTTCTTGCATTTTCAGAGGGAACTACCTGCACGCTTTGCAATTATTTGAAGAATTTGTAAAACATTCAACCGTCGAGGATTCCCATTTGATCTCAGAATGTGAGGCGGGACTGGCTCGAAATTGCATTCGGTGTGAACAAGTCGAACGGGGATTGGAACTTATGAGTCAGCTCACTGACGTAAGTCACATCACTACATGTGCGGAAGCTCTTGTAACAAAAAAGGTAATACATTGCATAATATTTAATCTTTCTGTTTTATAAAATTTCTGAATTGTTTTGTAAAATCCATATTTTCTTAGTATTACACGGAAGCTATAGAATTCTTCGAAGCTTATGGTGAATGGGACAGAGCTGCGTCCTTATATATTATTCAAAAGGATTGGGTACGCTTTAAAAGCAAAATCCATAACATCACATCCCCAGCTGTATTTCGACAATACGCACAAGTAATAACAATTCTTATATACATTTTGTATGCAACTTCTACAAATTTATTGCTATATTGTAAATGTTTATATCTTGATTTAACACTTAATTTTTTATAAATTTCAGGCGAAGGAAATGGACGGAGAATTTGAAGAAGCGAGTTGGGCATTTGAACAAATCGATGATTTGAGCAATGCGTGCCGAATCTGTTTAAAATCAGGGCAGTTTGAAGAAGCACTTCACTTGGCGAGAACGACTGGGGACTACGACTCCATCAAAACCATATGTAATTATTTCCTTGGAAGGGGGGATGTGGGGACAGCCATGAGGTTTTTGGTGAAAGCTGGACATTTGAGAAAAGCCATGACGATCGCACTCAGCTGTGATCGCGTTGATTTGTATGCATCCACGCTAATGGAATTTTCACCACCAGCCACTCCTCCGCGTGTCAGTGAAGAATACAGGGAAAGCATGGCTGCGATGGCAAAGTGCTGCAAGGAAATGGGCGAATTTAATCGGGCTGCAGAGTATTTCCTTTTGAGCTCAAATCCCACTGCCGTAACTCATTTCTTTAATTAAAATGTTTTAAGCAAAGCAAGGAATGTCTGTTTTATTAATCCAGGCATTTGATTTGCTGATTGAAACTGCTCGCTTCGGTAGAATTGAATGTGATATTGACTTTTTGAATTTGGTGACCAAGACGGTGCCTGCTTTAAATTCCAAAGACGCCAATCAACTTCTTGAGGATTACTACGCCGGGAAATTGGATGGCGAGCCCAAAGTAATTTGAAATTATTATATTTGATCAATTTTATTATTATTTAATATTGGTTACTTCCACTACAGGATCCCAGGCTATTCCTTCGATTGGCCATTACGATAGAAAGCTGGACAACGGCTGCAGAATTAGCTCTAATTGTTGCTGGGGAGGAACAGCGAGCTGCAAATTATTTGGCAGCTCATTGTACGCTATTATACATTTGCATGGAATTGAAGTATAATGGAGTACGGATTCCAAAGGAAAATCTTCAGGCATTGGAAATTATTCATGTTTACATGCTGTCAAGAATTCACGCAAGCCGAGGATACATTATGACGGCAGCGAGATTACTGTTGAGGTTGTCGAATCGAGTTGAACAATTTCCATCCCGTATGCCTGCTATTTCATATCAGAATATAATTTAAAATAATATTGTGAAATAATTTAACATGTATTATTTTCCTAGATGAAATCCAGCTCTTAACAAGTACGGTTTTACAATGCGCAAAGGCCGGTCTGAAGAATGCAGCAATGACTGTTTGTTTTATATTGATGACACCAGAAAATCGACCCAAGATTGAAGACAAATATAAATCAAAAATGGAGTTAATGTTGAGAAAATTTGGAAAAACTGATTTTGAGGATATGCCGGATTCATGTTCACCTTGCCCGTTTTGCCATGCAATGATTCCAGATTTTGAGCTTTGGTGCAATAACTGTAGTACACTCATTCCATTCTGCATTGCAACAGTATAGTCATTGAAAGTAATTGTTGGAAAATCGAAGTGCGATTACATTATATTAACTGTATCCTAAAACTCTAGGGTCGCCATACCATAAAGGATGATTTGACATGCTGTCCTTCGTGCAAATTTCCTGCTATTCGATCGGAGTTTATAAGGTACCTGATGTCCAGAGTTTATGCTAGCAAAATCTGAATGACTCTCTTTTTTTTCAGATTTTTACAAGATGATGAGTTTTCCATTTGCCCCATGTGTGATGCAAACTTGGACCCATTAGACCTACTACTAATAAACAACCCCGACAAGTTTCTTCAGACATTTGTGCCATATGAAAATGCTACTCAAATGTGTTTAAATTCAGGGGAGGATTCCCTGGGACCGTCCCACGGAACATTTTACGCGGAGTTATAAAATATAATCGGCTTTGGTTTTTATGTGCATTCTTATCCAGAAACGACTGAATGTTGTGTAATCTTTAATAAATGCAGCAAAATAATAAACACCACTTTTCGAAAATTTCGGAGACGATTTTACCATTCGCCTATCACATGAGCTTCACACTGCAACGATCGCTACCTAGGGATAAAGTGAAACTTAAATCCATGTCTTTGAGTATTGTTTGTCACACAAAAATTTCAGATAGTTTGGTTTTAAGCATCCAATAACAACATTCCAATTGCTTCAGAGTTGGGTCGCTCGTGTGAACCCTGGTGTCCCTGGTAAATAATTTGTTTCCTATCTATTTCCATCCCAATTGCAATAGTAAAATTTTGTACTTTTTTTTCATTGTAAGAGCAAATTCCTTTGTTGAAACGAGCGGAGCGGAGCTGTTGGAGCGGAAAGGGAGTTGCAAATTGAGTATTACTACAAGCACTGAACTGCGTATGACACCAGGCATTTCAAGAGTAGGTTTTTTTTTAAACTTTTTAAATTAAAATTTTAAGAGGTTGGTTTAAGTCTGGTGTCTGGTATTGGTGGTACTTGGAACTGGAAGTACTGGTTCGTTACTGTTGCAACAGCGCAGCGCAAATACCTCGGCTGCTAAAGGGCTAGAGGTAGAACTCGCAAATCCGTTGAAAAACAAAACTTTTCAACATCCCCAAACACTGAAGCTGAAAAATAAATTTTATCGTGTAAACTGAGATTAACAGTGCCAGCAAGGGTCTCTCGTGTTCTCCACTGATGAACGCTGCTCCGTATGGATCAATTTTTTCTGACAACAACATTTTTTCACCCACTCAGCCACACACGGCCAGAGTGCCCTCCAGCATAACCTACAGAAGAATAAAACCGAATTTATTGATACCTGCTACTAATAGTAGTTGCCATACATGACACAGTATACAATTACACATCTTTTAAGTTAACCAATTCAGGTTAAAAAATAAACAGTGC
>JAAXYW010003549.1:0-11343 GCA_036851895.1 Orthonychiurus folsomi | reverse complement strand
TGTTTTAGTCTTTTAAGACTTTATTAAACTCAATGACTCTATTAATGAAGAGCATTTTCAAGACGGAAGATGATTTCCACTCCTGTAATAGTAGTAAATGCTAACTATATGACCGATTGAAGCAAATAACATATTTGTAGCTTCCCGATAAACTACCAAGAGAAGAAGATTATTGTCTACCAGCAAATTGTTGACTATTGAAACAGTTATTTTGAAAAAAATGTGAACCAAGATCGTCATTATAATTCTAGAGGTTCGCTTAGGGCAGTTGAGTGTTGGAAATGAAATGATGGTTGAACGAGTCAATCTTATATACTACTAGCACTAGCCGGGGCCTTTGGCCCCGGACTCTTCTTAGTGCACATTTTATTAAAAACTTGTTTTGGGTTAATCACGTGTAAGGATTTAAAGCTTGCACCACCAAAGTCTAGGGCATTAGCTGGAAAAACGGTTTTTTGAAATACATTTTGCATCCTCACCGTAATGGCAGTAAGAACAATTGTGGCGCACACTTTGTCTGACATGAAAGAGATGACTCGCGCCGCGCAAGCGCGCCGACTCGTCATCTCTCTAGCTAAACTTGGAGGTCAAACATAAGTTCAAGCTGTGACCTGCATAAAATGTCTCAGCACAACTTTTTAAGAACAATGATATGTCACATGCCATGCTCAACTTCTGTTTTAGCTAGCTAAGGTCAATGCCATAACTCCAAGGTCAAAGGTCACGTCAAGTTGTGACCTTTAAAGCCAGCACAATCTCCTGAGATTAGGGCATAGCACATTCCATTTTCCTCTTTCATTTTAACTAAGGTCAGTATCCTAACTCAGGGGTCAAAGGTCAAAAATTTGGCTAAATTCGAAAGCTGCCCATGGAGTAAAAAGCCTTTATCGACTGAAGTTTCAGCCAAATCCGTGTGTTGCACCTCAAGTAGTTCCCTCGTAAGGCCAGTTCCCTAACTCAGGGGTAAAAGGTCAGGTCACCTTGTGACCCTGCCTATGCAAATTCTGCTGGCCTCCTGAAGATTTTAAGCTATCAACCTCCAGCATTTGTTCAGGGGTATTGGAGGAGATGGAAGACAAACAAACAAACAGACACGCAAACATTCCACTTTAGTATAGTATATGTGTATGATGATTTTCATTGATTTCGTTGACATTCACGCTTTATTTTTGTGTTCAAGCAAATTGAGCAGCAGGAGATTAAACAGCAGGTTCATTATATTTTAATACGCGCCAGACCCCACCTCCACATACAATGTTATATCCAATCCATGGGTAGTACTGTTGACATCTCAGCTGTGCTCTGTATCCAAATATTTTTCTGACAAGTCCCCGGGGTAAAAAATAAAATACAATTACAAATTCTCAAAACGTGTTTAGCAGAAATATAACTTGGGAAACAACAACAGTAATAAAGCTCAGACTACTAAAGCTGTCTACATATGTATGACTTCCGTTTTTGAATTCCAGTGGTCTCAGAGTTTTCAATTTTTTTCTTAAATAAGCATCCCCTGGTTTTCCCGCCAAAGCATTCAGTACTTCAATAGATTTTGCATTGACACTTCCCATAGGATTTAGCATAATTACATTTCTAAAAGTCCCAGTAAGGCCATTTGCAGTAAACATGACCTGTGCCAAGAATGGTAGCTCCGTAAATGACCTCACACAAGTGAACACAACCAGACTAACATAAAATACAAGGACATACTGCAACCTTAGAATCCACCATTTGAAAGTTTCATTGATTAAGCGTAAAGTAGACACCAATTCTAAGTAGCCGTCAATTCCCTCACTTAATTTTACTTTCTCCAATGCTCTCAACGCATTTAAAATTCTTTTGGCCAATAAAAGTAGGAACACTTCTGGTCCAAATTGCACGAAAACCCCCATCAACATCCATGAAAACTCATGTAGAACAAAGAAGGATTTTGTTGCGGTCAATTCATAATCAAATGTGAATCGATTGTAAATATAAATATTGGTTTGCGGGTAGCTGATAAAATGAGAAACGACACCCGTTGCAGTGGATATGAGCGAGTAGCCATAGATCCCCAATATTATTTTAATTCTTCGAAGCTCCTTCATGTCGACTAATTTTAGCTCTGACGGTGAGAACACATTTTGATATTGACGATGAACAGCATTCCATTTGTGGAATATTTGATACAGTGAATTCTCCTTTCGGTACACGCAGAGGAGGATACTGAAAATGTTGAACACGCAAACTATCCAAACTCCACTTGTGACGAGACTGAGGAACTTATTCTTTTGTACATCTTCTTTTCGGAACAATAACTTTCCAAATCCGTAGAGAATGTTAACACACTCTAATACCAGGATAGTAGAGCAGATCCGGTATCTTAGCCATTTGTGGCGGGACTTTGAAACTGTAGATGTTTGTGGGAACCTTAGGGCTGGAGACGCAATATGCTTAATGAGATTGGTGTACCACAAGAGGAATTCCTCCATCTTAGGCCTTTGTGTACTTTAGAAGTGAATTATTGAATTAGTAAATTTTGAAATCTTGGATGCTCCTTTTGAATTTTAAAACAACCACTAAATAAGCCACGACTTCAAATGTCCAACAAAAACTTCGTAGCGTAATGCTAATGCTACTGTACCGTAGAAACGTTCACTATTTTTAAACCAGTCATGCCTTATTTGACGACTCCACTCGTAACTGAGAGCACAGTGCACTCAAGCGCGAGCGTCATTATTTTGTGAACTTAAACAGCCTTCGAATTGTCTCCTCGTGTGGAATAAAACTATAAAACGCAATTAAACGTTAGATTATTTACTGACACGAACGACGTCCATCGTTTAGTAACACATTGCCTTCAACATTTGAAGAATAATTCAAAGGGCATAATTACTGGCGGGGGGAATTTACCCATTGTACTCTTACCCGAATCAAAAGCAAGAAGTTAAGGTTCAAAATTAACCAAGGTGAACCAAACCGCTACTGTAGTTTTTGTCGATGCTCGACTTTATGTGTTTCTGATGCCACGCCAACGCAGGTACCAGCAAGACTGTATAAAATATTCAGCGGATTTATGATTACCTCCGGTACAGTGGAGTGATAATAGATAATACGTATATTTAAGCATAACATAATGTTTCCTATGGCATGGCCCATTATAGAAAATAAAAATATTTTGCTAAGAAACTGCATTTATTTTTGGCGCTATCTATACTAGCAAAAATTGACCACTTTCTTGTGTATTTTCAGAATTAGTAGCTTAGCCGTGTTGGTTAAGATACAACTTATGAAACAACTAGCCTTAAGTTGATAGCTAGGGTAATAATCTAAAATGTACTTAGCAGTCAGTAGAATGTGCTATTAAACGGCAACCGCGTATAACAGACAATTTTCCATGCGTGTCGCGTGTGGAAGAATACAAAGCACTTAATTACATATAGATGTAATGGTCCAATTAAACGTTTGTTCGTTGTCTAAATTCAACATTCCCACTTGCCCTATCAGCAGTGGGAGTAACAATTTAAAATATTAATTCCATTTCTCAGAGCCGTTGGAGGGTAGGTACGTCAAACATTTACGTTAAGTTTATGTAACAGATTCCTCTCTTCATGTACGCCTGGCGGCAGGCCTTTCAATCTAATCCGCCTGAAAGAACGATTTGGAATAAGTAATCTCTTCACTGTTAACACGAGCAAAGCACGCAACCGCTTCAATAATCGTCGATATGCCAAACAAAAATAGAACTGAACATTTCAGTAAAATAGCAATTTGAAATTCCAATCTGGTCATGTACAGGAAGCAAAAATCGCAAAAAGCACTTAAAATGAAGGTTAATCTTAATTTTAAGAAATGCCGTGCAACTAAATGGCTGGAAATGCGAATGTACTATAATCGAGTAAGTAATAACAGAAGGATATTTATTTATTAGTATGTAAACAAATTACACTTTTATATACATCTATATCCAATGTGCCTTTACAGTTATACGTCAAAATAATCCTGCGGTACTTTCTAGGAGGGCAGGACTTGACTCGCCAGACTAGAAACAATAGTTCCTGGATAACAGCACACGTGCAGTTTGCATCCAAGCCTCCTACTCGTAAGCCTGAAATAAGAAATAATTACGCCAAGTGATCTCCACCTGCTTTGTATAACATTATTAATTACACGTAAGCAATTCCTGTATTTCACTGTGCACATCAATTATAAAATAAATCCAACACAAGCACAACATAAGAGACTACCTGCTACAATAAAAATTGTTAAAATATTAGAGTTCATGGTTTGCGGTTTAAAGTCTTGTTGGTGATAAACCCTAATTAGCTGGTCTCCAAGGCCTTTCATTAGGTGTAAATCTTTCAAACCATTTCTGCCAGAATGAATAAATCCCGGAATGGAGGATAGCATGAAATGTTTGTGGTAATTGTGGGCCTCCGGCATTCGAGAACTCCCACACGTACAACGTGGGTATGTACTCCTCCTTCCCTTTCAAGAATATCTGTTTGTTTTGACTATTTTCAATTTTTGAGTTACAATTACGGCTGACCTGGACTACGGTGCCTAGAATATCTGCTTTCCAGCAGGTGTGTATTCTTTTCCATATATCTATTGCAAGTAAGAAACTTTCAGACCAACTTGTAGAAAGCTGCCAGTAGGTTTCCAAGGCATCCTCAATTGGACTCTTAGGATCCACCCTCCCTCGATTATTACCGAGCACACATGCTTTAGCATGTGGCACAGGTATTGCGATCGTATTTTCCGTCCGTCCGTCGTTTTGCAGCGTTTATTGACATTACAACCAAAATGACGCTTCCAAATGCTTCGGTGACCAAAAGCGATTGGGATTAAAACCGCGTTTGGCAGCGGGGTGCTTCCAAAATGTACCTCACGAAGCATGGAAGCGTCTTATTTTAAACCTAATCGTGGAAGCTAGGTGGTGACATTACATAGGAAGCAGAGATACACATCACATTGCTTCCTACTTAATGCAATTTAAGGGTATTAAGTGAGATTGCAGCAGTCTGCTTCCAACTTAAGGGCTGCACATTACCACATTGCTGCTTATGCACTGCTTCCTACAGAGCGGTATGTGAGGACATAGGCATGACATTACGATCACATTGAGTAGGAAGCATACTACAATTCTTACATTTTATGTGCAGGGAAAATTGCACACATGGCAACCTCATTCATGCACAAGCCTAGACTATATATCCCAAGACACACTTGATGTTATGCTCCCTACATTGCGTAGGGAGCATAATGGCTGCACATTAGTGCATTAGGCATTGCACTTAAATTTGAAAAAACTAAATTAATTTCAGAGCGGACGGTCCAAAATGAGCGGGCTAGAATTAGTTTCAGCGAACGGGTTAGATTTGAAAGGGCTAGAATTAGTGTTAAAGCGGAAGCAAAGATGTATTGTTGACTTTACATACATATATAGTGGAATTAAGCACATTTATATTGTTAATTTTCTCATTCAGGTACTATGTGTCATTGTTGCTTCATGTTCATGTGCTCGGTATTTTAGTCTTTTAATTTTTTTATGCATCATGGACAAATTTTGACAAACCAGTTCACAATCCACCTGTTACACACACACACACACACGTTAAAAACGGATGTGTAAGATATATGTATTATATGTAGTGCCTAAGAAAATCCACCTGTAAAATTGAATTGTAAGTAATAAAATTTCACTTAAGAAGCATTTATACTTTATACTTTTCATGAAATGAACGCTGATGTGTTATTTCAAAATCTAGGTCATGTTGCCATTTGCCATGCTTTCCTTCCATTTTATATGGGAAAATGGCCTAACTTAAAATACGAAGGTTGAGTCAATTTGTACCACACGCCCAGTGGAGTCCCTAACATCATATCAAGTTGCAAAGTCCGGTCAGTAGTAGTTTCGGAAAAAGCACACATTGACAGAAAGACACATACACACAAATATCCTACTCTAAAATGGAATTATACGTTTTTCGATCGGTTAACACCTCACGTGGTTGCTTCAATTCCTCGAGAGACACTGCAGCCATTTTTAATTGTAGCACTTCTGCTATGTTCAGCTTTATTAAGCGTTAAGTTGAAATCCAATTTTTTTTCTTCATACAAATATTGCAATGGCTTTGTTCATTTCAGTAACAGCTCGTGCATTATCTACACCACCGGGGGTTTCTTCAAAGTTGAACCAGAAGGAATTATACTTGCTGAATACCATTTTAACACACGTGCTTAACCTTCACTCTCCCAATAATTGTCCACCCCAATTGTCAAGTCCACCCCAGTTAGCTAATGAAGAATCGTGGAAGCTTGCTGGCAAGGAGGCACGTGTAACTGTAATAATTTATTAGTTCTACTTGCAGGATATATAGGCACTAGTTCAGCTACCTATGAATATTTCATTGACTTGGGTGTTGAAAGATACATGTTTCTCTCATGCGCGATATGGTTACTGGATACAGTATACACCATTTGCAACTCGTATTCGAGCATTCTCGACGCACCACAAAATATTCACATTTTCCGTCGTGTCAATTAATTGCTTTAGCAGGTTCAAATATTTAGTGCAAACAAGAACCAAAAGTGCCATTCAGAACAGTATGCTTTGCTTTGGGTTGGCATCCGCCGTTGTGCTTAGTACAATTTATTATAAACTTACCCATGCCTTCATCTTCAGTAAAAATACAGTTACAAATTTCGATAACTGCACGTTTATTCTTGCTCAATTTTGCACCAAACAATGATGAGTACAGTGTGGCTTTGGATTTTGTTTTGAACTCGTCATCTCCATTGCAAAACTTAGAGGTCCAAGGTCAGATCAAGCTTTAACCTGCCTAAAATTTTTCAACATAACGTCCTGAGAACAATGATATGTCACATGCCATGCTCCCTTTCTATTTTAGCTAAGGTCAGTAGGTTAACTCACAGGTCAAAGGTCAGGTCAATTTGTGATCTCAGAAAGTTTACTGGACACAGCTTGACTTGTCACATGCCCTGTTTCTCTTCCATTTTAGTTCAGGTCAGTGCCCTATCTCAAAGGTCAAATGTCAGGTCAACCTGCGACCTGATGAAAATTTCTCTGTACAGCTTCCTGAGAACACTGACATGTCACATAGCATGTTTCTCTTCCGTTTTAGCTAAAGTCAATGCCCCAACTCAGAGGTCAAAGGTCAGGTCAACTTGTGCATGACCTTGTCTATGCAAATTCCGCTGACCTCCTGAACATTTCAAGCTATCAAGCTTTGCATTCGGTTCGGTGGTTCCGGAGGAAATAGAATACAATCACACACGCAAGCACGCAAACATTCCACTTTAGTATGTGTATGATATAGCATTGCTTTCTTATTAATTAATTAACATTAATGTTCACTTTAAAAAGCGGAAAACAGAAAACTAGAAAGAAAAGTAATTTTGTATTTTGGAAAGTATTTTAAATACGCATGTTGTATTTTGGCGAACACTCAGGCAAAGTAATTTGTACTTTGGTAAACTCTCCAAAACTATTTTGGCTAATGTGTTTTGTATTTTGTCTGTTCGGAAAAAGTAATTTGTATTTAGTATTATGGAAACAAAGCATTTTGGCCGCCCCTGCTTTGCCTGCTTGATTGTTTTAACTAACTGGACATTGTCGGCATTCATCATTCATAGATACGGGACGTGTTGGATGTGTCGTGTAGACGTGGAGCAATTTAAAGCGTCCGAGTCAGTCCTTCAAATCCCAATTTAGTTATGAAATTTGGCATTAAGAGAAAACGTGTGGATGCCGACAAAGTGCTGTTGAAATACTTTAAACTTGTACAAATCAATTCATTGATTCCATTTGTCATTGCCACACCATATACACAACTCAAAGTCACGTTATCAATTATTGACAATCGGATGCTCCTTGTTTTCGTGTCCATCGCGCAATTAATCACTTGGTTAACGATAACCACCAATATCCCTTTTTATGTTAGTATTCGGTTGCATTTAGTTCAATGAAATATACTAATCCTCTTTGGCTTTTCCTAGTATTATTTTGGCCAAGACTGCGTAATTACTTCCTGCAGTGCAGCACAGCGCCGAATATTTATTTGCATGAAGATTAGTGCTGTTTTTCAAAACCCTCCTGGCCTGAAGGTCGCCTGCAAACAATAGTATAAATGTAAAACCTAAAAAACCAATCCAATTGGTATTCATCCACAGAAGAAAAAACTACGCACGTACAGGTTCGAAAAAGAAATTGCTAAACGCACATACGCATACAACAAGTGATGGCAAGTGAAATTGTGTACATAATTGACTGCCCCACCACGGCGGCGGTGGAGAAGATAGAAGAAAAAACTACGCACGTACAGGTTCGAAAAAGAAATTGCTAAACGCACATACGCATACAACAAGTGATGGCAAGTGAAATTGTGTACATAATTGACTGCCCCACCACGGCGGCGGCGGTGGAGAAGATCTCGGAAATTTCGGAGGATTCGCATAATGTAGAAGCCGAATCACATCAGCAAAGACGACAAAAGACGCAAGCGGAACTCGAACTGGAGGAAGATGCAGAATTTGAACAAAACCGTGAAGAGTTAAGAAAAAGACAAATGCTCGTCTCAGAGTTGCTCCGGAATATGAAGCGGAAGGAGAATTTGAGGAAACTCAATTCGTTGAGTTCAAATCTCCGGGGTCAGACCTCCTAAACTTGCATTTTGTTCAAAGTCTGTTTATTGCAAATATTTTGCAAATACGTTAGTTATTTCGTGTTTATGTAACTGTGTACATATTTTTATACCTCGGAATAAAATAAAAACATTTCCTCTGGAATCAAATAATCCAACGAGTGGAAATTTACATCATTTCTCGAAATTAAATTAGCATTTATTCGCAAAAAATATTGTTTCAATCATGAGCAGGAATAATATCAATAATCAATATCACCAGCATTCTTTAAGATTTATATCTTGCAACAATATCACGAGCAATCACAAGTTTTTGAATCTCAGTCGTCCCGTCATAAATCTCAAACACTTTGGCATCCCGCATTAATTTCTCCACTGGGTAATCCGTACTGAAGCCATTTCCGCCAAATATCTGTAGATTTAGCAAGTCACAAAGTTATTACCAGAATTAATATCTCCTAAAATTGATTGCACACCTGAACAGCGTTTGGATGCATTCCTATTTGCAACTTGAGAAGCTATCGTCTTTGCAATTGATGCATAGTAAGAATTTCGTCTACCTTGATCAATTTCCCATGCAGCACGATATGTGATGAGGCGGGAAACTTCGACGCCAATTGCCATATCTGCTAGCATATGGGCAACAGCCTAAAAGAAATTGTGATTTAATTGCATTTCGTGAATCTTAATAAAGTTTGTTACGGTAATCGAAATATTAACAAACCTGATGATTTATTATTTCAGTTCCAAACGTCTTGCGCTCCAAAGCGTATTTAGTTGCCTCATCAAGGGATCTTTGGGCTGCCCCAAATGCCCAAGACGCAGTCTGAAGACAATTTAATGTGGTTCAATTAATTATTTTAGAAACGATTTAGTAATCTTTATTTAATGAACCGTATCTAACACCTCACCGTTGGCCTAACTCTATCAAAGGCAAGCATTGCCAATTTAAAGCCAGCATTTTCCTCTCCAAGTAAGTTTTCTTTCTTGACCACAACATCCTCAAAAGTAATTCCCCTTGTATCTGAACAGCGCTGACCCATCATTATTTCCTGTACAAGTTTTTGTTTTTCAGCTTATTGTAAAATCCAGCCACAAAGTTACAAAATTTTGAAGAAATTCCTCGCTCACCTTTCTCCCAGGAGTTATTCCGGGTGTATCACGATCCATTACGAAAAAACTGAATGCTTTCCCCGGGGATGCATTTGGGTCGGGATTTGTTCGTACTAAAACAGTGTACCAATTTGCAACTCCGCCATTGGTTATGAACATCTTCTGGCCATTAATTACCCATTCGTCTTTGCCTTTCTTTACTCCAGTGGTTCGAATCCCTGCGACGTCGGATCCACCACCTGAAGAAATTGCATATTTTTATTAAAAATTCGAAATTTCCAATTGCTTCGTGTATAATTTTGAGATAATTACCAGGTTCAGTTGAACAATAGGCCTGAAAGTTAAAATTCAAACCAAATATTAATACTTTATTGATTTTCATTTTCTGTGTAAATATTTAACCTACAGCAACAATCGGCTCATTCAGCAATCTTCCAAGGTACTCCTTTTTCTGTTCCTCAGATCCCCCGTAGATGACCGGATAACTCTACAGTCATGTTATTAATTATTTAGCATATTCACTCAAAAAATAGTGGAGCAGCCAAAAGTTTTAACTTCTAATGCTTTTATACAGTTCTTTATATCCTCGTAAATTTATAAAAGATTCAGCTTTTCCGGCATTCGAGGACATGGTTTTGAAATCGTAACTCATTTAGTTTTAACTTCTCTAATGGAGTCTATAAAGCGCTTGAAAGCATTTTAACTAATAAACTGACACATTTTGAAATATTAATTAAAAACTTACGGATAAGCCGTTGCCAATGATTGAAGCCATGATTCCCGGACATCCATAAGACATCGTGGAGTGCAAAATGCAGTCATCCAGACACCCGAAACCGGGTCCACCTTTGTAGACATTTAAATATTAAACTTTTTAGTTTGATAATTAAAAGTAGATCATTTAAAACTACATTTTACGACGAACCATATTTCTTTGGAATGTGGCAATTGGCTAAACCGAGTTCCCTCGCCTTCTTGAATATTGGCCACGGGAATTCCATGGATTTGTCGTACTCGGCAGCTTTCGGAATAACTTCCTCTTTTACAAACTTCTTCGCCAGCTCCTGCATATCCCTTTGCATTTCGGATAGACCTAACAAATAAAAAAAAACAAAGCATGCAGTGCAGCGTTTGTAATATTGGAATTTAAATGCTAAACGTTATCTCATAATTAATTTATATATAAACCCACCAAAATTGAACCCGATGTCCTGTTTTGCTTCATTTTGTGAGTAATTTCGAGCACCAGTCATGGACAGATTTCGAGATACA
The DNA here is from genome assembly GCA_036851895.1 of Orthonychiurus folsomi. NCBI lineage: Eukaryota > Metazoa > Arthropoda > Collembola > Poduromorpha > Onychiuridae > Orthonychiurus > Orthonychiurus folsomi. The sequence goes on along the minus strand of JAAXYW010003549.1, from coordinate 316 downwards.
GGGTTAATGTTCAGGCCACATCTTGTGAATGGTGTTCGCAAAATTGATTTTGCCATCTTCTGTTATGCATGACAATAGTAATTAACATTATATCCACCAACAACTTGTATTTGTATTAAAATAACTTACCGTAAATCCCCTATTAGAAGCCAGGGCTTCTATTTAAAATCGGCTCCTCGAGATGGGGCGTGTATTAGGGGGGAGTCTTCTCTTTGGAGGGAGGCTTCTAATAAATAATTTCAAACTAAAAAGTCTGTGTGCTGTGTATAATACTGGGTTTTATTTAGTATAGAACAAGTCAAGTACACTTTAAAAT
>JAAXYW010003548.1:0-11343 GCA_036851895.1 Orthonychiurus folsomi | reverse complement strand
TGTAATTTGTAATTAAATACATTTTAAAAGTAATTGACCCAAGCCTGACTTGGCCGTCGCTTGCATCCCACTCACAATCGTAATTAGGAATTAATCTTCAAAGGAAAGACTTGTTGGAGTAAGCTATGCAATCAATTACTAAAACTGCAGTACATAAACCATATAGATATTGGATGTCTACAACTCATTTACATTGGCATTTAATTGTTTGCAAACTGACAATGGGGGAAAAGGGGGGAACATCTGGACGGGGTTTGGTGAAGAGATTGACTGAAGCGAATAATTAGGATTGAAGGGAAAGAGACAAAATTAATGGTTCGAAACGAAAGGATGGAGAGTGGGAAGTGGGCAAAGTTTCGGATTCCATTGTTCTTCGGACATCCCGGGTCTATTATTGGAATTGTGGAGTCTGTCTACCTTTTAATCCTTCAGATTTCAAGTGCCTCCACAGATGATGGACCTAATGGAACTGGTGGGAAGACAACTCCTTCCCTCAAGAGCTCCTCTTTACGAACCGCCAATGTTTTCCCTGACTCCTCTTATGGCACGCGCCTTTGTTATCCCAAAATGAAGATGATGTTGATGAGTTTTCCGCATGATCTCTGTCCGCCTCTTCACTGTCACTCTCATTATTATTACTCTCCCTCCTCCGATCCATCCTGTCCTCAAAACCACAATATTTTCCCAATTCCCGGCACGCGACAAAGGACATGGGGCTTAGAGCATTTCTATTCAATCCACATAACGCTTCCTTCACATTAATTACCACAAGTTGATTAAATTTTGTGCAATGATATTTATCAAGCATTGATATTTATATATTTCAATATTGGAATGATTTCCAGTGAAGTCTAATTTTCCGTATGACAATATTATTGTTTGAATTTCAAAATTGTAGGACTTTACTTGGGATAAACTTACAAATCGGAGGAGGGAGTGATCAACTGAAGAGGAGTGAGTCGACAGCATTACGTGCAGAACGCGACCCCACACGGAACACACGGAAGTCCAAAAACAAACTCGTGATTTATTAATGCTTTTGTTTGGGAAGTTGAAGTGGGGGAGCTCTTCAAATTCAGTCAATGATGCGGTTCTGTGATAAGTGGATTGAACCCGCCGAGTTGGACTGACTGGAGCTGAATGGAAAATAGAATCCATGCTTTCTGTGATTTCAATGGAAATTTTCAATTTTGTGTCTCTTAGCCTGATTTGGGTTTCCGTAAATAAATCTTTAACATGGAAGACCTTTACTTTTCTATTGCTTGGCACGGTAAAACAAAACGGAAATGGAAAGCATAATTTGCAATTACAAATTGACTGACATTTTTGAAGTGTGAATTTGACTATAATTGATGATAAGTTTAAAATATATTCCAAACACGCCAGATGCCGCAATTAAGCCGAGGATAAAATTTTGATGCTCCGAGATGGATCCAGCGGAAATCTGCAAGAAATGTTGAAATCCACATTAAATATTCATTTAGTGACGTGACCAGTTTCCTTGAAACCATAGTTCCCTGCGGATGCCCAAGTGATGCGAGAATTATTCAAAATTCGGAAGCACGCGACCTTAATCCCTTCCAACTAAACTGAGGAGGAGCAAAGGATTTGCAAATTGGGTTGGAGGAGAGGCAAAGGAGGTAAAGTGTCTTATAGGAGGGATTAACGGGCCCAGACGGAGGACAGGAAATTCAAAAATAAAAGCCCGTCCTGTCAAAATGACATTCGGAGGGCATTAAGTGCTTTGGCAATAAAAATAAGACAGTAGACACACGCCGTACCCCGTAAAACCTTTTCCCCGCCTTGAGTCACTCATAATAAAAATAATGGGCTATGATCTTCTATAGCCTTTATGCACATTCCACTAATCTTAATAGTCACTTTCCTCCATTCCATCCAGCAAATTTCAGCAATTTGTCCTCAGTCTCCGCGTTATAAATTAACGATCCGAGCTTGTGCGGAGCACCGACAAAAACCACCAGCCAAGAACAAGCCCCGTCCAAAGCCGTACGCGCGGTTTATAAAATTTTTATTTCTGTGTGATTTCACCCAAAAAATTCAAGGCACATCTGGTCCTTCACGCGAGGAAAGGAAATCGGCAGCGCAAACTACGCCAAATTTCCAACTCGCGCGCGTCGTGCCATGTATGCTATGGCATTGCATTCTTTAAAAATTCTTGTGCCCGAATGAACTCAAAATATTCACATTAATTTTGACGAAAAATTCATTGCTGAGTAATTTGTAGTTCGTCGAGGAAATTCAGCTTCTGAAACAGATACGCAGATTTGAAATCTATTTTTATTTGCAGGGCTGGGCTGAGTAACATACACTGGAAATTCATCATAACATGGACCAATCATGGCTGCGTAGTATAGGAATTTGACACTGGCATTTAGAATTTCCATCCCGCCCTCATTAAGACCTCCCGTGTGACCGTGTTCTTGCCTTGTCTTGTCCTCGAAAAACCGAACTTTCTAATGAACCGTGAGATTGTGGGGAGTAAATACTACAAGCTGTGATTTAATGGTTCACTATTGAGAGACACCAACGCCTTCCTTATTAAACAAGTCTAGGTTTTATTACCGTGACCCTCTAACTCTAATGTAGCGTGAGTTATGCAGCTGCATTCATCCAACGTTCCAATGTGCAGGGTTTTTGTAAAAAATAATTGCACTCCTCCGCCTTTACAACCAAATCATAGCGTTTTGAGCTCAAAAGTGAGTTATGTAGCTCAGGTGGAGTCAGTCACAGTTGAAGTTGTGAGATCCAACCACAAGTTCAACATTTTTTATCGGAATTTCATTTCTGTTTTTAAAATTTAATTTTGTCAGGCGTTCTGAATTGAAATCAACTGCCTTTTGTCTTCGAAATAGCCAGAATTGCGATTTCACATGGTAACTCCGTAATGAATTGAATTGAAAGTTGGCTGCTGTCCCGAAGCAAGCATTTACATCATTCTTATCCATTAATTCCCTAAACATTGCGGACTGAGAGAATGTAAAATAAATAGAAATTAGTAGGAGACAAAGAAAACAGGTGATGGTGTTTTAATATTTATCCAGGGTGCTGGGGGTTGTCCTTGGAAGTAAATCCAGCCTAACGTCAATCCGTCTCAAATATCTTATGGGATACAAAATCCACATTCACCAAACTTGCTCCTCCACCGCACCCGTCGCCGTCACCCGTGAAAAATGACTGCAAATGCTTCCTCAGCTGGTGAATGGCGGTTTAACTTATGAGATGAGCTCAACTTAACTACGCACTTCTTTCCCTACCACAACCACAAGCGACGGCAGTTTATTTCTACAAATTGAAGGGACCTGGATGTACAAAATGTACAAGGTAGGGAAAGCAATGTAGGTGCAAGTGCATTAAGTGCAGTTACTTCAATACATGGTATGGCATGGCATGTCGCTGTGGATCTTAAAGTACCGATTCCTTTTGATTTATTCTCATCCTTCACATTCATCTGCTATGCCATGCCGACCATTTCCCCCACCAATTGTAATCAAATTGGAATCCATTGTACTGTGCTCTTCAACGGATTTCGCATCCATGGAAAGGAGTCGAGGGCATTTCCAATTAACCTGAGGATCATAGGAAATTCAATCCGAGCACGAAGATTTTAACAAGAGCCAGGCTATCCGCCGGAGGTCACATTTAAATTGTGAAGCAATTTGTGGAAATTGGGGCTACGTGCGATATGATTTTACGTGCTATGATGTTGAAAGCTGGCTTTCTTAGAACAAATCTAAAAATGTAATAGCTGCCGCCGGGACAGGCGAGGTTTTGGGGTGGAAAAATAAAAAATCCAGACATTTCCAAATCCGGGTGGCTGACTGGCGGCTCTAATGAGGAATTTTTGAAGGATGGAAACGGGGAAATGACAAATTGGACACATGCGAAGATTGAGGTAATGGGGCGAAGGGTTGCGTGCTGGTTGTGTGGTTCCATCCAAGACGCGTCGGTCCTTTTTCTTCGCCTCCAAGTCACTTATATAAATAAACAGGGGAAAGGGAGTTCAAATGGCACTTGTTTCGATTTTTATGACGAATTCAAGACCAAAGGCAAAGACACTACTACTTCTTTTTTTCCCTCCAGGGATTCTATTTCTTCAATCCGAGAAATCACCAAGACGAATGACGACAAGCTCCTTCCATCACCGCACCGTCACCCAACCCATTCTCCTTCACCAGAAAAGCTCAAATTTACCTTTCCGGGCCTCCCGCCTTTACAAATGATGCATCATTTTGAGGGGGAAATTGTGTGGAGTCTGAGAAGGGATTAAAGTTGTCCACGACATATGCAGACAAATAAATCACGTCGATTCTCTCCTGTAAACGACGAAGCGACTTGTCCAGTTTCATCCGAATAACCAGATTTTGGAACCCGACGTTATACTACATAAGGTTTTGTTGGAAATTGAATACTCTTTTTTCCAAATAGACAAGTGGATTTGTGGATGCAGGTAGAAGTTGCAGCAAAGTAAATAATTTAAGATGTACATATATACAAGCCACCGCACCGATTTATTTATTTATGTTGTTACGAAGAACGTACGTAGTATGGGTCGAATTCAAATTCAAATTCTAGCATACCAGCCCGCATTAAAATAAGTACGTACTATATCATAGCATGAATACCCTGGACAATCCTCGCAAAAATTCTACTCAACATTAGAATTGCGATGTGGTTCCTAGTCCGCAAAAATTCGCAAGGGGTTAGCAAAAAGGAAATGGACATTGCCAGCATAGCAAACAGCCGTCTGTCCCATCCATGCCCTGACCTACATCATGACCACAATGCAGTCATTTTTGCGGGGAATTATGTTTTTGACATAATCCCCCAGAGTATATATACACTAGCCCTTGCCCGGTCCGACTAGCCTTCGTATGGAAAAGTATCTGTTCTTGGCATCAAAGTAGTGGAGGATTTTTTTCTCCTTTCCTCCCAGCAGAAAGACGGTTTACCCAGTCGCGTGTCTTCGCCTTCGTCTTGATCATTCCATGGCTGTGAAGTGGGGCCTTGGAAAGAATAACGAGATTATCTATATATATATATATATTTTTTTTTTTGAAGGAAATGGGAGTCGAACCCCGCCGTGAAATGATTGTATTCCCGTGGAATTTAGTGTGAGAACTTTTCCATCATCAACGCAGGCTGAGGCGAGGCGAGGCGCGACGAAGGCCGGCCCCGACCAAACACTCTCAATCAATCCAATTAATCAAAAAAATTCTTTTCCCGGGCTCCGAAACAATCTCCCTTTCCACGACAGCCAGCCAGCACTGCGTCCACGTTCTAATCTATCAAATGGAATAGCGAAAAAAAATGCTACATGGGCATCAGCTTTGTATGCTTTGGCTCGTACGCGAAATTGTCTTTTCCTTTCTCGCCGCGTGTAGGCCGGATGTGATCCAAGGCAAACAAAAACTCCATCCCGATCCGAGGAGGACTGTACCTGTGCCAAAAAATTGTGTTTACACTCCCGTGGCTCCGGATTTATGGGCCGAGTTAATATTGGGTGGGAAGTGTGTTTGTATGTTTTCCCTTGACTTCGGAGTGAGTGATATCCTCTGAAAGGATTTAGGAGGGAACTTTCAAAATTTTGATGAAATATTGTATGGATCCTGACCTCATGGATTTGGTAGGGCTAATCATATGCAAAGGATTTCAGACATTTCCCCAAATTGGGAGGCCGAGGCCGGATAATTCCTGGGCTCCTGTCGTACCGTACTAGAATCTTTGGAGTCATTTCCAAAAAAAAATATCTTGGGACGATAGACGCGACAGGATAGGGACATAAGACAATTCTAGATCTGGGAAGATATTTGCATGACCGTGGGTCATGCAAGTCTATTTTCTTAAAGGCAATTCAGATCACACAGAAAAGGCGGGGGCTAAGGATAAAGTATTTTGTGCTGGAGTTGCATTTTCCGGCGGGGAAAAAAAGGATCCTTGCCGCCGGATTGTGGCCTGTAGTCATCTGATGAGTAATGTTCTCCATATGAAATCCCAGGGATTCGGTTTGCCACTGAAATATCGTGGGTGTGGATCTTCCCTTCCTTCAGACGGGTGGCAAAGCTCACACTTCCACTTTGATCTTCCCCACTCCGTACGACCTACGCAAAGTAGCTAAAGAGAAGAAGAAAAAAAACTCTTGTAGTAAAACTTTAGCAAATGGTGGTGGAACTGACAGCAAATTTGCGAGACATGGTCATTTATCAAAATGGGGAACAAATAGAAGGGAACGAGAGAGACAAAAACTCCTTTTTTTCTACGACGGAGAAAGTGGAGGAGAAAGTGAAGTGAACTTGGCCGACGGGGAAAGTGGCAGGAGCACAAAAAAAACGATTAGCTTCCCATTTCACGCTTAATTGCCAATTACAAATGGACACGGGTCCTTCACCCCTCATACAGGTCCCCATTCCATCATGATATGTATTGCAAATTGTGCTGTTGCGAAATCCGACTCCCTGCTACTGCAAAAAAAGACTAAACACGTCGTAATTTATGAGCTATCGATTTAATAATTCAAGTTGATCCCTTCCCACTTACATTTTTGTATTGGATTTTGTGGGATTCGGACCGTATGTCCTTGAAACTGGAATCCCTTGGTGAAGGGAATGGGGAACTTTGAAACGAAAATGATTTGAGAGGAGGGGTGGAGGGGATATTGCATCAATAAATCTATTAGCACATGGTGAGCTGGACAGTAGATTACATTATGGAAATAGGTTTCCTCATATCCACAACAGCTCGACTCCTCATCCTGGACCCATAATCTCATTCTCAGCCCAACCAAAATCCTGGTAATGTCGGTCCAAGGAATGGCGGGAGGGTGAATAAAATTTGATTTGGTGGTGAGAAAACTCCATTTCAAAGCGACGGCTGCCGTTGAGTTGGGATTGGGAAGGGGGAAGGATAAATATTCCGATGCAGGACTGGGGTGATAAGATAATGTTATGTATGCAGGCCTGGAATGTGTAATTTAATGCAGTATCTTCTCCAGGACATCGGGACAACCTTCAATGTCTCATCTCCATAACTCAACCACCCCTCAGCTGATGTGTTGATTTGAGTCCATTCATCAATGTGTTAATTAGATTGTAATTAATGACCGGACTGCTGTAGCTGTGGCGCAGATTTGGAGTTTAGAGAACACGACGAAAAATTTCTAACATGACACGTTTTTCCATTTAACAAATAAATCCCGACATTTGCAATTAGTTGCTAAAATGCTCTTTTCATGCAAAACTTAATTTGAGTACTTATATTTTCTGTGCTCACACATCTTCGCACACATATGCATGCAGCCACAACAAAAATCGCGCGGCTCACAAATCTGCATCAGACATTAATAACCGTGGAATTAAAGTCCACAAGTCACAAAGTGCATTCTTTATGGAGGAATCTAAATATGCATTTCCATAACGTGTGTGGTTTGATTTGATTACAACTGCGCATGTCTGTGTTGAAGGACTCAAAAGAATCCCTGTCTCCCTTAATGGCTCCTGTCATGTCAACCTCTCAAAATTCCACGGACATTAACCCAATCCCCTCGCACCCTTCCCTCATTCCAGAGATTATTTCGGTTCGGCTGCTTCGGCTGCTGCGGTAGATAGATAATGAAGGGAATTCTTGTACAAAAACCCATGCTGATCTTTTCTTATGAACCGTTACGTTACGTTCCACGTCCACCACACCGTAAAAAATGAGGGATAGAAAAAACTTAAATGGTTTAACCTGACCAGTGTGAGTTATCATTATATATGGATTTTTGAGCACCCTTTTGACACAGAGACATTGAAGTCCTTTATGAAGGATTTGAAGGGAGTGCTCCACCCTTCTGATCCGCCTGTCTTCAGATGAAAATCAATCTTATGGTTGGACGTCTCCTTTCAATAAAAATTCATCCTGTCCATGACCCGTGCTGTCTGAGCGTGTAATAAGGTTGAGGGTATTTTAGAATTCAAAACCCATAAAACTATTCCCATTCACTGGCTACAACACAGCATCACAATAATCAGTCATCGGATCCATCGACGACTACGACATGTGTTGCGTCATACATTGCACAGCAATACGCACACGTATCTTTCCGATTATAGAATGATCCAGGCTGAAATCATGAATGACGAAACACAACTTTTCAGTTTTCAATGGCTTAGTTTTTAATATCCATTCAATTCACAAGCTACCATAACCCAATGTTTGTAAAAACTAGTCAAGATTCTGCTTATTTTATATAAAAAAGCAATAGTACTCTTAATGTACAACAAAAAAGAGGTGTGAAATTGCCGAGTTAACGTTTAAGAAACTATATAACTTTTAATGACACCAAATACGAAAGTATCGGTTGTGGAGTGGGAGAGAAAATAGATTGATTACGACGAAGGATGGTTGGAGATGTAGTAGTGTTGAAGTGTTTGAGATTGTCACGTTTGGATCCGAGAATTCACAAAGGAGAGTAAGGCAATTGGGAATCAACTCCCACACGGACTCCAATTAAAGGCCAATCAATCATATCCCTCCTACGCAAACACAAAATCCTTCCCAACTCATCCATCGCCGTCCACCCGAAATTCACTCCACTCAATAACGATGGGGACATAATATTACAGGACTCTCATTCCAGGAGCATTCAACCTCGCAAAATAAAATACAATCCTTGACTCAATCAACCCTTATGTTTCAGCTGCCCAATTCCCAAGGGATGAAACCAGCTCACATCCATCCACACCGGCCGCAGCCCCATCCAAAAACAATCATAAATTTTGACCACTACTCGACCTGAACCAGGACAAAAAAAAGTGTATTGCAAAAAACGGAGGAGTTGTCGGACAAGATATCATTTCTCAGATCAAGGGGACAGGGATTCCAGGGGAGCAATAAATGCCAATCAAAGGCCGAAGATGGCAAGCTACCTTTCCACTGTGATTGCACTACATAATGTGAAAATGCAAGGTCCGGTCCGAGTAAATTTTTATATTTACGAGGATGTTGGAGTCAAGCCGTAGAAGGGAGTCAGTCATGAGATCCCGTGGCTATACAACACAATCATCCAACTCGACATGGATTTGTATGACATCCCAGGAAATAAACACGAACAGTAGTAGTTGGGTTGGATCATAACTACGTGATTTGACGGAAGCACTGACGGCACATCCAAATGCTAGCCAAATGGCAATGACATATCATATCTGGTGTGCTCGTCCTCAAATTATTTTCTTGGCTACCGAAACATTGAGGTGGAATGCAAATCTAATCTACCATCAGGGATCTAGCACTTACAATTAATGTTTTGGTGTTCAGTTTAATTTCACTTTGATATTTTATAGTAAAATTGGCTCCACCTCTACATTATACATTACATAAGACGGGAAAGTGTCACATTGTCAAAAATAATATGAATTATTTGGAAATGATGGAATATGAAAAAGTGGAGGTTGTTAGTTTTAGCCAGTCAACCCAAAACCCCATCAAAGAGACAGGTAGGGGGGCCGGAAAGCCATCCCATCGTTTTTTTGGGGGGAAAGAGTGGGACACGAAGTGGTCAAAATTTGATTGATGAGTTCGTTCCATGGGCCGTCTTTGTTGTCCAGTTTTACAAACCCAAAGCAGGGCTGCTCCTGTATAATAATGTACGTACGTTACGGACGGACTGAACTGGAGGGTTGAATCCTTAAACACAATTCCTCTTATTTTCTTATTGTTGGTTCAGAGGAACATCACACCAAGTGGAGTCCCCGTCCGTCACTTCCACTAGATGTAATTCCCTTGGCTCCGCTCCAACGGAATAAAGTGGATTCGATTTCAATTCAGAATGCCAGATGTGCCCAACTTGAAAACCCAGGCTCAGATTCATGGAGTGTGGGTAGAATTCCGACCATTTCCAACTCAAAATATCCCCATTGTTTCCATCTGAATGTCGAAGTTCACAAATTAAATGTGCATCTTTTTCATACACAATGGAGTTGGCTCACGCATTGGCATTACACTAGAATTTCACACATGGGATTCAACAAGGTTAGAATTCATGAGCCATTCACATAAATTAAAGTGGAAGGAAATCACGTGATTTGTCAGCCACATTCCTCCAAAACAAGGTGAACGGGAATCTTCCAAATTGACGTGTTTTAACACAAATCTGTCAAATTCCAGAAGAAATGCATCAAACAAGGAACCTTTTGAGTCAAGTTTCAAAGTAGTACTTCAAACCGCAATTGTCCCTTGAAGGAAATTGCTGTCAATTTGAAGATGAATTACATCCTTCAAGTCATAATGTAAACGATGACTTAAGGATTTTAAAAAAAAATAAATTGACCTTTAATAAGCTTTTCCATCATTCAACGTGTTTGAACGTAAAGGGATTTTTGAACAGCTCCTTTTGAGGACTGGCGGCCTGGAATATAAATATCAAAATCCAAGCCAGTCCTTTGTAAATAAAGTCCACAAAACCGCGGTAGTTCCCTTTTATGAAAGAGAGAGTTTAAATGTGTGAATGGGGAGAGGCAGGCAGTCGATCTTTCTTTCCTTTGTCCGTCCTTAAGCTAGTTGGATTTTGGGGAAAAGTCTTTGAAGAAATATTGTGGGTTTCTTTTTCCCCTTGAAATATATCCTGCCTCCCCCTAATGAGACATTTTCAAAATCCCTATTCGAAGGCGAAGGCTTTTACTTCACTTTCGTCGTCGTCCGTCAAAACACAGAGCAGAGTGAGGAGGATCTGTCATTCCCTTCCATTCATTCCTCTTCGTCTCATTAAGAAAGTGGTGGATTTTACTTTCCAGTCTCCGGTATCGCATTCCTTCCTCTAACCGGGTGAACCCCGGGTTTTCCATACTCATTGTCATAGATACATTTGTCCCCTTTTCCTCCACCGTCATCTTCAGCACCATTAATGAGTCTTCTCGTCATAATGACAAAGTCGGCGACAGACGACGTCGACAGCGGGATTTTCTTGACAGTCCCTATCAAATCTCAAGCAAAATTTATGGTTTGGATCTCACTTTCTTATTTCCGTAAGCACACTCACCTGCCTACCTCCCTTACATTACATTTGCGGAGCTTCTGTCTCTGTCTCGTCTGTCAAGAATTCCGGGAGTAGAGATTACAATTATTTCATTTTCTTTGTTCTTTGCTTCACGATATTTTAATTTCATGTGTCATTCTAATAAATGAGCTCCAGCTACACCAATTTGTATGCTCCGATGTGTTCCAGTCAACTGGATGGCTTTTTCAAACTAACAATGGAGTGGCGTGACATGCGCAGCACGGAATCGTTGGAGACCATTATGGGGAGGAAGACCATGGCCTAGAATGGTACTGTGCAAAATATTACGTCTG